>QNGE01003483.1:32422-83153 GCA_008508345.1 Paragonimus westermani
CTCGCTGTTTATTCTCCGAGAGATAAGGGTTTCCTTTTCGTTCTAGCCAGTCAATTGGCTAACCAGCATTGGCCGGCTGGACACAAATGGTTCACGCACACACCTACCGGTGTCAGTCCTTCGGATTTTATCACAGGACTTGTGGTGTGTGGATGGAAGCGCAATTGGTGCGGCGCAAGCCATTTGCGATGGTGGTTAATCGCAGGCGTGCTTTGGCCTCGGCCACTGTGCCAGACTAATCCTAATCGGATGCCGCCAACGGTGTTCGAGTGGAAACCATTTTGGTTCAACAAGATGTTAGGTTAGTTTAGAATTGAAACCTTGATCTCTCGGAAACTAAATGCATTGACTTCAACTGTACAGTCTCAGCTAACAAGAAATATATAAACATAAGAGGTGAGAGGTTGAATGGAACAGTGTATGCTATTGTTTTCTATATCGGAATGGGAAGAGAGAAGAATTTTTCACTTTAGGCTGAGAGCTCAACGAAACCTTTGACATGTAGTGTATCACCAAAGTTGAATAAGAGAAAGGATAGCTGGTCCCCGTGACCTAAGTTTATGGATGAGGTAGTGAATGGTTTACCAGACAACGAAGTTTACATAATAGACAGAGGATGAAATAGCCGGAAAGGTTTACGACGGGTTTCTTGAAGCTGGCGACCGGAGAACGCCATGTTATTCCTGCTACGACTAGTCCGCACACTGAAAAGTTCGCCTTCAGGATGTCAGCATAGAGGCGATTGGGTAACATTCTAGTAGAAATTCTTCCGGTACGGTCTAGCAGACTAACTCCTCGGAAACTGCTCCTATTCTAAAGTCTCCCTTTAACTTGGACTCAAATGACGATGAGGGCATCGCTGTGCTCTTAAGGGACCGTTACCTGTTCCCTAGTGGATGAACCAGTCGAAGCAGAACACCTCTAAAGCTGGACTACCATGCATCAGAATTTCCACACTCGCAGCCTTCTTGTCTCACTGTGTGACATAGCTGTCTGAAACTCGTTTAGGTCCGAGGTGACAAAAAGTGAATATATGATAGCTCAGTTTGATTGCGCATCCACGGTCATCTCGTAGGTGGTCGCAAAGCAATTAAGTAGGTTACCACCCTGTTGGTTCCAACTCGTCTTGAGGTTTTCCGGTTGTGTGCACCAGACGCCAAAGGTCTGGGTCACCAGTGTTTCAATGGGCCGACTGACCAGACGAAAAATAGGTTCAAGCAACCAACAGAACTAGTTATTTTGCTGTCGACCAAAATAACCGGGCGTCAACTCGCCTTGCTTTTCCACCAGTCATTCTTATTTTTACAAGTTTATTTAATGAGCTGACGGCAAGCGTTGAGAAATAACACCTCTTCATCCTGACTGTTTGGGTACTTTCTCCTCTCGTAGTTATTTTGAAAGAACTGTATTGTTGCCGTTAAAATCAGTTCCAGTGTTTCTGGAACTGGATACCTCTTATTTTGGTAGCCACTGCCATGAATTCTTCAATAAAATAGTTCCACATACAATCGGTTGTAGTCTATCTAGGCGAACGCTTGAGACGAATGGTGACTGCTTGTTGGAAAAGCGTTTTCAAATTTGAGTTTTTCGTTAACATAATACACACCCTTCGGTGCTGTCTTACTAGTCTAAACTTAACGGGCTTCTGATCATGAACAGAAAACCCGATCCTGACCAGCTTATGAAAAGTACTTCACACACTCAAGCGTGTCACTTATGCCATGTGTACTTTGTTGATGTTCCGTTGTCGCACGATCACGTAATCTGGTGAATAGTGATGTGAGGTCGTGACATGGATCGCACCACACCGAAACCGGCGGTTTATGTTAGCTCCCCCTTTAGCGAAGCCACGTTGACCAGAACTCATCAGCCCTTGTTGTGTGTGCAAAGTTGGTTGGATGAATCCATCGGGTTACCCTAGTGGTCATGACATAATACTTGATGTGTGTGTGTGTTTATTTTCTGGCCATCACTAGTTTCCTGTCGTATAAAACATGCGTGTTTTTTCGTTTGCGACTGATAGGAAACATGATGAGAGCGCAAATGAACGATCGCCTTTACTGCTCTCAGCATGAGATCAGCTTTGCCCGGCAGCAGGCCGTCATGTATGCGCAAAGCTGACTCATGTAGCACATGCAGTTGTACACCCTGTCGCCTGCGTTCTGTAGTAAAGACGGGCGACCGCACTATACTACTCACATGACTACTATTCTGTAATGGTGCAACAGCATGGATTTTGACATCGAAATAGCCCCGCGAAGGATAAAAGAAGCATCAGAATGAATCATCGCATGGAATAGTTCTTGCTACATAAAGGAACTGAGCACTGGCGGTCATAGCAATCGTGAGTTTCTGAGACCAGTGTTTTTGTCTGTGGTCCTGTTGAAACGTATAACTTATGGATTGGTTTTCTGAATAAATAGCCCTCTGTTCTGTCCCCGTCCTTGGTTCACAATAGTACTCCGTATTCAGCGTGGTCAAGCTATGTTTGCTCTTTGACGTCATTTTAAATTTTGTCGAGCGGCACTGATGACCAAACAGTGAAGTTGGGTGGATGTTTTCTGTGTGACGAAAGAACGAAAGTAAGATATTCCACCCATTAAATATTGAAAGAATGGATATGTTTTTGTGGTTAACAAGTTTTGAAAAAGTTCAGTGTCAACAGAAAGCATACTTGCTGGACTGACAGCGCCTGTCTGTCTGGACGTTGGCGGTTGTTGATTTGCCACTTGATATGTGAATTTCAGGAGGTAAATGGTTCTGATTGTATGCAGTCACTGTGTCGTCAAATGTGACTTGCGTTGTTCGAAATACACTTCTGACAAGTCACAACTTGCCTCTCATTTATGTGTACTTTGTGGCATTCGGACCATTGACCTCCAGGTGTAGCTTCGTACCTCAGCTGGTAGAGCGCTTGCCGCGTTGAGGCATGCTGTGTCTGTCGCTGGTTCGGATCCAGCCGAAGCCATGACTTTTCACAGTTGGGTCTCATCTAAATTCATAAATCTGCCATACTACTTGTTAGTAATACAATTTCTATGCTCAGCAGTGGCGTTGGTGGATTCCAGCGTGAACTGTTTGAGAAATCCTGCCGGGGCAGTCGATCCCCTGAATCATTTGGTGGATTCCATATGAGACAGTGGGACGGGTGGGTAACAGAGTCCAAATGTGAAATTTCCGAGCTCCCGGTGTGGCTTCGTAGCTCAGCTGGTAGAGCGCTTGCCGCGTTGAGGCATGCTGTGTCTGTCGCTGGTTCGGATCCAGCCGAAGCCATGACTTTTCACAGTTGGGTCTCATCTAAATTCATAAATCTGCCACACTACTTGTTACTAATATAGGGTAAACTCAGTCTTGCAGTATTGGTCGTAACCCAGAAGCCACAAAATAGATTATTTTAAGTACAATCCGAACACAATACTCACAGATGGAATGGAGAGATTGGTGACTCCCGTGTTCCCGGACAGTCACCTAGGTGCATTGTATACAGTCTAAGGGGCCTGTGTTGGAGCCGGTTCCGAGTGTTATCAGTCAGTACTAATTAAGCTCAGCGTTGCTAATGTTTCAACCTATCTAGTAAGCAGCGTGACCGTCTGTTGTATACCCGTCAAGACCGCCTCTGTGTCCCACACTCATGCCAAGGCCCCAAGAGTGTTCTGATTGGTGGCGGCTTCAACGACCAACGGCTCACTCATCCACGTACTTTAAAATGACTCGATTGCTGGTGAATGCGACAATACACTATGCGTTCCTATTGCGTCACGTGTCCTCACTACAGCCGTTGTCCGTAAGGCATGTAGTGGATGGGGATCGGATACAGATACAACACCGACTTAGGTTAGACACCCGGGTATGACAGTCAGTCATCATGGGATTATCACACACTAGATGGAGACAGTCAATGTCGTAAACCTGACTAAAACTTCTCAAGGTCAGTATATCAACAACAGTCGAATGTCTCTGTAGTTAAGCCTCGATGCTAGTAGCGTCACCTCTTCATTGGTCACCTCTTGATTCAATGGTGTATATGGTCAATTGAAAACCATTGAGTTAGACCTCCAAGATAACATCAGTTTCACATTAGCTACACCCTGTGGACATACAAATAAGTAAGCCACTGTAGTGGAAGTCTACTCGATTCACCGCTTATCAAAACCCAGACAAAACAGATCTGACAAAACAATCCAAATATCGCGTTAAAGATGCAACATCAGGATTGGGTGAACGGTCTCAGTGTTGTGCCTTCCGTTGTTCGCCAGTTTGTCTGTTGCGTATCCCACCAATTAACATACAGTTTATGATGTTGCATGTGCTAATGAGATCAGCCAATGACAGACGGTGNATTGGGTGAACGGTCTCAGTGTTGTGCCTTCCGTTGTTCGCCAGTTTGTCTGTTGCGTATCCCACCAATTAACATACAGTTTATGATGTTGCATGTGCTAATGAGATCAGCCAATGACAGACGGTGATTTCTCTAATACTGTTGTGCATTCATAAATTCGGCGTCTCAACTGATGAATAAGAACTGCTTACTGCTATCAGTACCAGGTCTTCTCCTTATTACTTACGTGGGAGGTTTCAATTCAAGCATGATTTCTAGGAGTATTGGAAGTCCCTAATTCCAAGTATCACAGCCATCTTCAGACTGAACCTCTTATAGGTTTAGCTGACATGTTTTCACAAAACGCAAGCGCGTTCAGCAGAAATGCATTGTACTAGGTGGCTCATCAATAATATGTGCGTATGATTGGCTATGTATTAACCAATAAGTCAAGTCATTTGGCAAACAACAGTAACTCAACAGCGCTCAAACAATCAGCTACTGATAAGTTTGGTGACAAAGAAGGTTCAAATTTTCTACCGAGTGTTGTTGGTAAAAAGGAGATTGATAAAAAGGTAGACCAGTGGTAGCTGTCAGATATATATGTACGCAGCTTTATAAAACTGGTCGCAATAAACGGCACATATTCGATCCCTGGATGGGAAATGGTTGCAAATCTCGAAGACGTTATCATTGCAAACGCCGTTCAATAATGCTTTAAATGTGCTCGAATTATGGATATCACCTTCTACAGGGAAGGATATTGTAATGCAGATGTTTAAAAATGCTTACGTTTTATTTCAAAAATTTGCGCTTGGTGTACACCTTTAACGACTTAAAGCAACATGATCACGAATTGTTAAAGTTCTCTCAAGCCTTGAGTTCAGACTAGATCACTTCTGTTGGCTGCCACTAACCACTTTGAAATGGATATGGTAATCCGAGCCTTCAGGACAATTTCGTGACGATCAATCGAGACAAGGCGACTGCAACCACTTACGAGTAACCTGAGTATATTCATGTTATCGACCCATCAACTGTCAGTCAGCAGAGGTCTCTACGACTCAAACCTTAATGTAAATAAGGCCAAATTCTGCTTGACTTCTTTTTGCCAATTACCTTAGTACTTTCCATTGACAAAAATGCTTATAAGTCAAAAAAGCGAACAGGATCTACAGTTCCAAGTCTTACGTTCTCGCTGAGTCAATTCTAGCTTCGGATTCTTGCTAGTTCATCGCTTATCGTTAGTCCATCAAGTTCGGATATTTTCGAGACAAAGGTCTCTTGTGAGTTGTTCTGTTAAAATCTTATTTCCCACCTTCTGGATTGACTTGATAATTAATCAGCACGTTCCTACCCATACGTACACATACATGAACCTGAGAGCGAGATCTGAAACATGTATTTTCATGGGTGTTTTCAATGAAGAAAACTGAAATAAATTAAAGAAATTAAGGTTCGAAGTGATCATGCTAGGTGACAGCCTCCGAATGAAATGTGCAGTACCGACAGCCTCAGGCATACTGTTAAGACAGCGTATACAGTCGACTACCCACCACCTGCAATGTATACTTTCTCGGTTTGACAATTTAGATGAGCACATCCACCATGCATCATTCGGCGATTTTTGGAACTCTGTCAGAGAACTGATTGAGCAGCGTGAATTAAAGTTTTCCACGAAAGAAGGTGAAATTCTAAACAGAAGGTTTGACAATTTTCTCGGAAGAGTAAATCGTGTTTCTTCTGCTGGAAGATTAGCAACACAACATCTTTTAGAAAGCGTAATTGTGATTTTCTCATCACGACCACTCAGCATGAACGAGATAAACCTGCTTCAAAAATGAGTCGGTTTAAATATCCACCGGAAGCAAATTGAATCAATGGATGCAATTCCTAAAAATGGACTTATTTTAACCGAACTAGCACCGACGACGCAAATGGAACGGGATTAGAGATTGCGAACTTTTGGTGAAAAACAAACAACTTCCTCAAACGCGGTCAATTTGGAACAAGGCGCTCTTGGTCTCACCAGGAATGATCAGTCAATACGTGGCACTATGGCCGACAGAGACAATGTCACAGTGATTTGTAATCAAGGAGGTCACCGGAGGAAAGTGTTGGAACACAGTTGTAGTGTAATGAGGACAAATGGTTTCACTATACTACTAACACTACCACAATTCAGCAGTAAGGCGACAGCATGGATCGAAATGACTCTGGGACAAAAAAACGGGAGAGATACGGGAAGAATCATTGGATGGCAGCATCACATGGAATGACTTTTACTACATGAAGAAACTAAGCATTGGCATCCATAGCGACTGAGACGTCTTTAGACCTGTGTTGTGTGCAAATGATGAATATGCAGAAGACCGAAACAATTTCGAATTCAGTCCAAGTACAGACAAGCACGCGTCCCCGAGGTATAAAAGAAAGAATTGGGTGGTCTATATGGTTCATTATTGATCCTAGGAGTAACCACTCTTCAAGATTCAATGGCGTTCCAGAAGTACACAAAACTGGCTACACCACCAGTCTAGCTGACAAGCTGGACAACTTCATCAGCCTAATAACCAAACAGTTGTAGAATAGGTACACAAACTCGGACAAGTGACAATGTATGATGACGAAACCTTTCTTAGTTTAGAAGTAACTTTCCCATAAAGCAGTGAACCAATGAAACAGCGTTGGTGTCGTCAGACTTATTAGGAAATTATGGCTCTCTTAGTGCATGTACTAATCTATCGCCCTCCAAAAGTACACCTGCTCTTGAAATTCTCTTACACTCAACCGTTTTCACATTCAATAAAAAGTTGTACTAGAAAACCGATGGTGTATCCATAGGTTCTTTTGTTGTAACTGCATTAGCCAATCGTCTTCTCGCACACACGCAAGCATGATCATGAATGAGTTAACTGCTGTCCACGAATTTGGTGGCGGTATGTAGATGACACAATGGCGAACTTGAAACGGAGCGCTCACGGCCAATTCTTACAGTTCGCTAAGTCGAAATAGAACTGCGTTGCATTCACGTTGGGACCTGGAAATGGAGAGTATTCGCCTAGTTTTCTAGACTGCCTTGTCAGAGTTGGTGGTCACTAGAGGTTTCAGGTTTCTGTTTACCGTAAGTCTATCTAGTCTCGTCAGTATCTCAAATTCACTTTGTCGCATCCACTCGGCTTGGGAAGAACAGTCATGTGATTACTCACCAGCGGAGCTAATAAGATTTGCACCACTGAACTCCTCAAAACTACAAGAATTTTTCAAACTAATCAACCAATATCCAGGCCTAGTTATTTAAAGCACAGCTGAAAATGTGTTAACTACGGAAGAAAACAGAGACCAGATCTTTCACGCATACAGCTTAAATTCAGTATCGTGGACGAATATACGAAAAAAGTTCCCTCCATCCCCTCTGAGTATGCTATCCGAATCGTATTTCTGTTAGAAAGTACTTTAGAGTGACTAGCGACACTCCCTAAGGATTCAGTCTGTATGGACAACCAGACGGACTGCGTTTATGAAATCATATACAGTGATTACTATGTCAGTTACATAGGAGAAACAAACAGGCAGTTAAAGTACGTGTTTTTGAACACGAGGCAATGTGATTTGCCCCAAAACACATACCAACTTCAGAAACTTGAGGTGGATTCAGCCATCGCACCGCGTGCACCGTCAAGCAATTAAAACATGTTTCACTCAAGCTTCAGTGATTCATACGGAACGATGGTGTGCTGAAGCTCACATCGTCTACATACAGTAAGCATGTGAGAATCGTAGTGATAGCAAACCCCTGTCTATAGTGTGGCATGGGTGGGTAGATAACACCAGACAAAAATGCGTTATCTACACCAATCTCATACCCACTTGATGGACAATGAATTCAACCAATCCGTTCAAACCTAACCACAGCACACTCCATGTGACTTGTGTTCTCCTGTTAATGACTTCGATTACGCCACTCCTGGGGTAGGTCATCCGAGGTGGTTGAAATATTATGTATTACACTCTGCTTGTAATGTATTTTTCTCAACCCGTTAATTGATAACATGTAAATCAAGACACCCAAACTGTATTAAAGTTGGTGTTGATATCTTACAATACAATTAAGGGATTTTAGGCGGTTAAGCTTTTAGCTCAAAGATCAACCTTACTTTGCTCCTTAAATGCTATTCGCAGCCTTCATAATTAAGATAAAATGTTATTTCCTCAACAGTTGGTACCTTTGTTCGGACAGTAATTGCGAATCAAGCTTTCGGTTACATAATTCTTCACATGAGGTTGGTAATCCATCGTGCTATATTTGAAGTCCGGTGAGTAGTTGTCAATTCGTTTGACTCACATGCTTGAGGCTTGAAGTTATAAATTATGAAGATATGTATTTACACACTGAACTGAGGTAATCACCTGGGGGCAGTGTCAATTATCCCCACTGATACTCATCCCTGAACAATCAGGATCCACATATACAACCATACAGGTCCAACGAATTTAAAACAGTACACAAACAACGAAAATGAGGCTTGACAGAATGTCAATGGATCACATAAAGCGTTAAGAAATTTCGAAATTTGTGGTTTGGCCACTCAAGTGGCGAGTCATCAATGCTAACGGTGGGCGATGTAGACTTCCACAAACAATTATTTCGCTGAGTTATGGATCAGGGTTCGGTTGGTATTGTTAGCTGAGGGTCACGGCATCTGTGACATTACACAATTTTCTTGCGTGAACGGAGAACCGGTTATGCAACGGAGTGACGATCGATTTGGCGGTAAACAGCATCCGTTGTCTGACCATTCAGAAAGGTTGAGTTAGATCAAGTAGTTGATCAATTTCGGCCAGAGTGACTGAAATTGCGTTGTCAATGGGTTCCGTTGAAATAGACGTGAACCACCCCAGATGATGTAATTTAATTCGTTTGGACAGGCGCTGCGTCCTGTGATTAGCATATTCTGCTGTAGAGCAACAAGAACATCAGTAAATAAACGTGGATCAGTCGAAAATAGAGCTTGTCTTTCAGGCTCAATGTCAGCAGGGTTGCCTGGTGAAACGACAGCAAAGCACTGCTGCCAAGAATGTGCGCCATAGTTACTGATAACCCCGGCTGCTCAGTGCCTGTGTTGTGCTATCACTCTTAAATAGAAGACCAATGAACAGAGCTCTTTTCACCGTGGTATCCGAACCAAGTGATTTAGCTACGACTATTTCCGGGATTACATAACAATCCGGATCGACACACTCTCCTCAGTCCAATATGTATGTTGGACACATTTTCATTTGTCTGCTGGTTAGAAGGTCGATGAGGTTCCGTTTTTGTTGTAGGGACACAAAGCTTTTAACATTCGTACATTTCACGGTCCATTTCGCCCGGCTACAAGTTAACCGGAGCGTCTTAAGCTACCATCTGGGCAAACTTTCAAGTTTACACATGGTAAGTAGAACAAGTTTTCCGATTCCGTTTTAGAACCAAATCTCCTGGCGAACTGCACCTCGTTGAGCGAGTGAGTGGAATCAGCTTCTAACGGACCGATAGTATCGCTTTCGTACCGCCAACTAATACACTGGACGGACTGTAATAGTCAAGCTCGTAACACTAGTATCAGATATTGAACTAGTTCGAATCCAACGCTTGTCTCAACACGGTAGAAAGAGAAGACCGCGGACAATGAACGCAGTTTTTTCCTTCATTCTGAACCACATATACTTATATGGGTAACAATACATAAATCGATTGGCTAGGTAGTATCAAGCATTGTTACACCAATCATATTATGCTTTTCCGCTGTGTGGGTCACACAGGGCTCTTCTGATTTGTAGTTGCCTGAACAGCAGCATCACAGTAATAAGGACACTCATGGATGATTATGGTCGTATCGTTATGGTTGGTGGACCCAAAATTATGGTGTGTTGTGGTCTACGAATGGTTACTCTGGAAACAACGATTACCACACTGACCTGGCTGTTGATATCCAAGTTAGCTGCTGAAAATGTATGCTAATTACTCCGACAGTTTGACGATATAGTTAGTTGTCAAATCTGATTTGACGTTTGACAGCATTATCATACGAGCACCTCTCAGAACCGAAATGAGAGAGTTGATTCCGGCCAAATTCAACGGGAATTACGTCCGCATTATTACAAGTGAAACTAAGAGTACGATGGCAGAACGTCCACCGAAGGGCTCGAACCACGGAAACCGAACATCCAGTCCCGCGGTTCCACCGCCCTGTTATCCGTCTATCACCGGTGGTCCGCACATTGTCAATCTCAACTGCTCCCATATCTATACCCCATTGGTCAAATTATCGTACTCTAGGTCCACCATACATATCCCCGTGTACTGATTACGTTAAACAATAGCCAAACATTTCTCACATAAACTGAACTGGTATTACGAACTCCCGTTTGAACTCTCACTGTTCTCTTTATTTTGTACCGCCTCACTGAATCGCCTACAACACCGCATTATTGACTGATACCTGCTGACGGTTAGATTTCGTGCTCGAAGTTCACTCAGTCGTAACTTGTGATTTACTGACCACAACTTATTTATGTGCAGAACCGGTTTAATCCCAGTTAAGCTTCAATATTCTGTTTTGTTGTGCCCCGAATCGATAGGTTTACAGGTGCCCCCAATAGACTACATATAACCATTAATCTTGACTGGTTCTATAGAGGATATACTGAGCTGAATGTTTGACTCTGCCAAACCGCTTTCAAAAGTTTACATACTGTTTTAACTTCGTTGTGCTCAAACATGCGATAGTGATCTGATGATGGATTATCGATAGTAGCTGTTTATCACGGTTTTCTTTATCTGTCTAGTTTTCCTGTTTGATTTGTCAAACCGAAATGTGACAAACAAAGTTCTGGATTATAAACCAAGGAAATCAGCATTACAAGGTCACAAGAAACGGAGGCGAATTGAGAATATTTCAATGTTCCTAAAAGTGTAAACTACCAGTTTATATTCCAAAACTGTGAAATTGTCAGTAAGACTTGCAAAGAATTGCGGCAGCTGATATAAAACAGTGTCCGCACGATGATTCCACCAACACGAACACTATCGATTTGTAGTGTAATGAATAGTTGAATGTAAAGATGAAACAGGACACATCATTGACGTTGTTTAGGCAAAAGGAATCCAATATACGATAAGCGTACATGACTTCAGACGTACAGGACACATTGGCTTGAAACAGAGTACAGATGAATAAAAAAACTGTGCTACTAAACTGAAACCGTACATACTCCACACATATACCATATACATCATATATATGTATATTATATATATATATATAATGATTTGCGGCAAGGAAACTTGTACTTGGAAAGACAAACGTCACATTACGAAGGTTTGCTATTATGGGTAGATGGAGAATGTGGCCAAAGTTAGCAGTTTGTTTTATTTGGTGGTGATACTACAATTCACCGTGTAAAACCGTTACGCATACGTGGACTGATACATTTATCAACCCTGAAAAATATGTACATATTGACATGCTCGCCAATGACGTGTCTGTCAGTCTATATAGGGAAACCACTGATTCGATCAGTGTTAGTAGATATTGCATTACAACGCCGACTGGGTTGTAAAACTACAAAACTGCACTAAAACATAGAAAAGTGGGAACTGTGCTATCAATACGGTCTTAATGAGGTGGATTGTCAGGTCGGAAGTGCGAGTTTTCGAACACTCGGCCNATTATGACTCATAAACGAGAGGGCGCGCGTTGCATGTGAATGGCGATTTGGACGATAAAGATTGTGCTTTATTGGACGCCTTCTCGCTACATTAACATGCGTTTTTATATCGTCTGGTACATACGTACGTACAACTATTTGTAATAAATTCACGTAACCGGGCAGAACTGTTGTACGCGGCTTTTTCACGTCATAGTTAGCCTCCGCTAATCAGCTGCTGCAGCTGAACAGCTCGAACCACAAGACTGTGCATAAGCAACAGATTGGAAAGTATCAGACCACAACAAACGTTAGGAAACTCAGGTTGTTTGTTTGTTTGTCATCAATGCATTCGACCTTTCCAACGGAATACACTTCTATCACATCCTTCTCACATCGTGAACAGATACACTAGCTAGCTAACAAACTTTGACAGTGTGTGTAGGACACTTTTGGAGGTCAAAAGTCCCCTCGACTGACCCTACCGCGCCCATCTTCGTGACCCGGTCTGACTACACACTTGCTACCATTATTCCCACAACGCGTGTCTAAAAGTACTGATTCCTCCAGCCCGCCTCCCTCAGCCATTAAATCCCAGTCACCCGCCCCACACATATTGTTATCTGTCATTCTCACCCTCCCTGTCCGCCATTAAACTGTCACCAGCTAATTAGTCTGTCCGAAGCCCGGCTATTAGACACACATCAGACCGATCTGATTGCATTCGGTAGGTTCGTCATTGACTGTCGGTCGTTCGTGCCTGTACTTGTCGTGCCCTTTGGAGTCTTGACGGCCTACTGCGACCAAACATTGTGTTCTATCCCACGAACGCAAACAAATTGCGGTTTTACTAATGAATAGTGTGATGGTGAGGTTTGTTCTTGTAATTGATTATATTATTTATTTGAAACAGTTCATTCTCTTCAGAAGTTTGAAGAAAACCGTTAGAATACGAAAACTGTCAGATGCAAGCATTTCGTATTGGCTCGTCAGTACCAAATTTGCAATAACATCAAACGGGTTTTTTATATCGAGCGGTTAGGGGAGCAGCGTAGATAGTCAATTGGTGGTTTAGGAAAGGTCACTAAGTCCAGGGAAGGGTCAAGCTTACGAGCAACTGTTTCTGAACACACAAGGTCGGCTTCAGTCGATTGATTACGACCGCCTCAGCAAACCGCAAGAATCTTGGGTTCGAGTGACGCAATAGGATTCTGAATGCACAAATTGGATCAATAACGTGACCAGTGGTCAGGACGTATCTTGCGACTGCGGACGCTGGTTGCTTGCGTGTTTCAACCACATTGTCGTTCTTCTGTAATACGGAGCTCTGCACCCATTTAGGCAAATGTTTCTTCACTCTGAAGACCAAGCACCTCTCGGTTCTGCCTATGTAACTTTCATTGCAGTTACATGTAAATTGGTAGACACAATGTGAGGTGGCACCGACAGACTGATCTCCTTTGATTGAAGGGACAGGCAGTTTCTGGGTCCGGGCTAATACACAGAGTTCCGCTGCGTTAAATGTTCGTTTGATCGAATTCACTAGTCTTTGAGTTGTTTGATGCAAGCAATCATCACCTTTAAAAGGCAATTCTATATAAACCCTCTTTTTTCTCACTGTGGCCACCTGTTCGGGAGGTGGTTTCGGTTTACTATGCCTTTCTATGAACATTTTTGGATACCCGTTAGATTGTAATGTAGATGTGATCAAGTCTAATTCTTTCGAAAGACTATCCTGTGTACAGGTTCGCCTTGCTCGTGTGAATAGTGTGTTCACTAGTGCGCGTTTGTGATAGACCGGTGTGAAACTACCAACTAACTGCTTGATATAAAAAAACCCGTTTCATGTTATATTATTTATGTCAATAACATCACGTTTCCAGCGACCTGGTTTGGTTCTGGTATTTGGCGTCGTTGGTTATACGTGCGTCACTCAACGTTCGTCGGAAGAACGTACAGTGTGGAACCCACTGCCAACCAAGAACTACGGTGACTGATTGCTTTGATGTCAAATACCAGCGCAACAGATTTTTGAAGCAAGCAACATTGGGGATTTTGTCAAGAGAGGTTTTGCGTTGAGTTCGGGACGCGCACGTAAGCAGTGTGCATGCCTGCGCAGCGAGGCCGTTTGCACCGTGTATTAACCGCGACACTCCGATGGGCCCGTAACCTTGCATTGGCCTACTTCTGGTTAGATTGGTTCATGTGACCTTTGCGTCTAGGCCAATGGGTTTTAGGGTGCTGACGCCTCCGTGCTGACGTGCAAGGTAGGAGCCCAGCAAAAAGACCACAGTCTAAACCCAAGGGCTTACCCAAGGGGCAAGAGGCCTAAGCGAGTCGAGTAAGCGAGCGCCCTCAGCATGTCGCTGTAACCACAGCCAGACTAGCTGGCAGGGCGGCAGGAGCGCACATCCCACGCAGTCGCTCCGACCCATCGTCCCAGCGGTTTGACCTCCGTGGTTCACGAACGATAGGACCCGTCTCTGTAACTGTCTCAGCGTTTGAAAGGCAATGCTGGACTGTAATCCAACACGCGCCAATAAGTACAGATAGACAAAAGTGAAAATACGGTAGTTCACCAACGCATTGTAAATCACAACGATTTTATCATCACCCGATTGACAGTCAGTTGCTTCGTTCGTGAACGAAAACGAATTTGTGAATCACCAGAAGACTGATCAAAACGTAACAATTTTTCCACAGAATCTGATGCGCGCCATTCTATATCTTGAGATTAGGTTTATTATGCAATTCTTGGACTACGAAGTGACGTAGGATATCCATGGTATAAAAGCAACAAGCGTCGCTTGGCATTTCTCATTTGTTGGCCTGGCCACTGAGTCTTATCGTTCAGCTTCTTGTCAACCTGTCCCATTTGGCCATTTCATTCGTGTCACGATGAAGCCGACCTGCGCCAATGAGGTCGGCGTGTACAGCCCGTTCGACAGTATTGTTAAGATTGGTGTGGGTTGTACTCTGGAAACCTACTTCGTCCGGAAACCGATATACCTTATCAGACTGGGTCTACACAATCATCATACAACATCATGCGGGTTTTGGCTAGGTCATTCCGACCTGAAATAACGTTGTGATATATATAAGTAATGATCGGACTGGGCGGGGTGGGACGGAGCGTTGTCGGGTAAGGGGCGTAACATACTACTTACAAGTATCGCGTATGTAGGAAGTGTTAGTGTAGAGGCTTCTGATGACTGTTTAGGATCGACACTTACATTTCACCAAATGCGCGTCGGTTTTGCGGATATTGGGTTGACTAGATCGATCAGTGTGTATGTCGGTTTGCCCAACCTTTTCTGCCACCTTGGCGTGGTGGTCAGGCTCGTGCACCGTTTTTGTCCGGCGGGCTATGCTGACGAGGACGTTGATCTTCACAGGTTTCACCATGTCAGATTGGTCAATGGGGAGTGGCCAGATGAAAGACAGTTACGAGCATTGTGCATGCTGTCAGTGTGCTGCGCTTTGGTTCTGCTTCATGTTTGTCCTTGTCTGGTTTGGTTTTGTGCGTTTGTGACTCGTTTGTTGACTTCACAGTCGTAGCTGTCGAACATGTGGGTAGCTGTTGCAATTTGGTCGTCGCCCGTGGTCAAAGTACTATGTTTTACTGTTCATATGTGTCACCCTTTGCTTTACAGTAAGGGTTTTGGGCCAAACGCTTTGGGTGAGGGCCCTATACGCCCTCCTATTTGGTTCTGGGCATCCTGGCAGCTTTCAAAACCCGCTGCCGATCGCTGGCAGCATCAAAAGTTACACGATTCGCTTAAGGCTATTTCCGTCCTGCTACCACTGATTGGGTGACTGTGGACAGCCTGCCGCAACAGGCCAGCAGATCTTCACTTGAGTCAGCCCCCGCTTTTCTAGAGGTACGAAGAGCGACTGGTCAACTCCTCAACAGGAATGCTGCAGGTAATGATGGTTGGCCAGGTGAGATCCTGAAGAACGGCGGACCGGCGGCAGAACGTGCTCTGCGGCAGCTGGTTTACTCAATCTGGGGTCAGAAAGAATGTCACAAGAGCTCAAATAATCCCTGATAGCATCTGTGGTCGCAGATGAGAGTATCAATCAGTAAGCCGACAGATATCGGTACATCAGGCTTCTGAGCTGCACGGGCGAGGTGCTTGTCAGACTACTTCTGAACCAGCTGAATAAGAAAGTCTTGAAGACCAATGTTTCCGATGCACGGTGTGGATTCCGGTCGAATCGTAGTAGGATCCACTTAGTGTTTGCTGCTTGTCAGCTTCAGGAGAAGTGTCAGAAACGCAGCCAGTCCCTGTTTGCCCTCGCCGTGGACGTCACCAAGTTATTTGATTTCGTGAGCCACGATGCGTTGTGGACGTCCGAGTAAGTTCGTCAGTATGATTAGACTGTTACGTGAGGGTATAAAGGTTATGGTACAATCGTGTAGATCGACTTGTGATGATTTTGAGATTGTCACTGCCCTGAAGCAGCGCTGTGTGCTGGCCCCAGCCCTACTCACTTTATATTTGTCTGTCACACTAACAGTTTATTTTTAGGACTCTAGAGAAGATGGCGTTGAGTTTGGGTGCCGATGTCCCAACCGCGTCACATACAACAACGGTGAGTGTGCCTCTGTTTGCAGATGACAGCTCGTCATGTGCTCACGGTGAAGATGAACTTCAGCAACTGGCCACGGTTTCCGCGTCCGCGGCATCCAAGTTCGGAATGGACATCAGCACATGTAACTCATCTTCCTCATTTCAGCCTTCGCCAGGCGAGGATGCTGTTCCTGCACGCGCGCCTGAGTTCCGCATCAATCGAGACAGTGCTGACCGCTGCGAGGACTTCTACTACTTGGGTAGCAATTTGTCCACAGACTTGTCTGTGGTCCGCGAGTTACGTACTTGTGTGGCGAGTGTTGGGGTTGCTTTCAGACGTCTTCAAAGACGTGCTTGGGAGAAACGTAGCCTGAAGTTGGTCACTAAGCTCTGTGTCTACCACTCAGTGGTACTGTCCATACTGCTGTACGAGAGACTTGGACATTATGTGAGCGGACCATGTGCTCTCTGAGTCGTGCTTGCATTTGCAGTGTCCAAGACGCATCTTGGATACTCGGCGGTCGGACATAGTTGCCAACACTCAGGTACCGCGGCCAGCGGACGTGAGCAGTATGGAGGCTCTGCTGACGTTGAATCAGCTTCGCTGGCTAGATCACGTCCATCGGATGAATGAAGACTGGTCCGAGGCAGCTGCTGTATGGGCAAATGAAATCAGGTGGTCGAAAACCTGGTGTTCAAAAGCTGAGATACCAGGATGTTGTTCAGGTGAGTCTTTCGCGTTGTGTCATTGATGTTAGATGTTGGGAAGAGTTGGGATTGAACCGGACGGTTCGGAGAAACAATATCCGGAAGGGTATCCGCAAGTTCAGTGACCAATAGTTAGGCGGCCGAAAACAGTAGTGGGTGGTATGCGAGGGAATGATGATTGATGTTGGTTGAGGTGATATATCCATATGACGCTGCGGTGTGTGTGGTCGCGAATGCGCTAGCCGTTTGGAATTCGTAGATCACCAACTTTCTCGTAGTACACCGTTGACGAAGAGACAACGAGTACGTTATGCTCAAGCTGGTGATATCAGTTTTATCCATTTTTGCCTGTTCACGTCGATCAACGATCACCGTGGTTTGGATGTCACCCACTTCAGTTTTCAGAAACCTCGGTGTCTGTGGCCTTCTACTTTTCCTGTTCTTCAGCTTTGCAAGTTTATTATATTTTGGTCTGTTTCCAGTCCGACCTCGAATTTCGTCTTTCCTCCTGTTCTCTTTGGAGTGCACAAGCATGTAATCGTATACTGAACCGGTGTCAATATTTCTCCTCACTGTTTAGATCATACTGTTCAAGTCTCTCTCTGTTTAGTTCACCAGAGATGGGGGTTTGAGTTTCGAGCTAGCATTGTACTTGGCCAACCAGCATTGGCCGGCTGGACACAAAGGTCTCACTCACACGTCTTCTGGTCTTACTCCGTCGGGTTTGCACTGGATGCACGGTGTTTGAGTGTGACAATAAGTGGTATGACGCGAGCCATTTGTGGCGATGGCTAGGTGTAGGCGTGCTTCGGCTTCGGTCACCGTAACAGGCCAATCGGAACTGGATGCCATAAACCATGCGTGTATCTGTCCACCTGCCTGTCTGTTTGCCTGACTCTGTTCTTGTTGAAGTGCGTTGGATCACGCTATTCTGTCTAGTTTTCCGGACTGAAATCGCGCACAAATTGGGACGGATGAAGGTATCATGTTGGAACCAGATCGCACTGCTAGAACTATCTGATGCACGCTTATCAAGGCCTTTTGTAGCTTTTCAAAGGTAATTTGTGCATTCCGTGCAATAAGTTTTTTCGTCATCTTCCCAGCATATCACGTCTGGTAAGCGCGTATCTGTGTCCACTTACTTAATACGTCGTACATCAAATCATCTGCCGTATACTGGCTCACTACACACAACTGAAAGCATTTAGGCAACGTGTCTGTCGAGTAAGCCCTCTTGTTTGGATTCCAGATTTTGTTACCTTATTCCTACTGTGGAGACACATTTTACATTCTGCCGTCTTACCGTCCGGTCGTGCTTACTTGCCACTGCCTTCTTTCCCTGCCCCATACTTGTCGTCTTTCCTGTAATGTAATACGGCTGCGAACTCTACCTGCCTCCACTCTCGATACAACGACACAGTCTACACGTACCAATACACTATGCACTTTGCTAGTTGTCTTTTATATTTACGCGTTGCAGCGGAGTGCAAATCCACCTTTTTAGGCCAACCAGATAACTGGAGCTAAATGAACTGGAACATTCACCTTGGAATTTTTTTGTTCCTCAATCTGGACCGATGTCATGACACTTCGGCCCGTGTCTCACCTCCCAGTCATCTGTCGCACGTTCCCGCCCTTCTCAACCAGCAGACTAGGCTCAGCGGAAATGAGTTGGAGCAGACGACCCACCGAAAGTCACTGACAGGATCGAATCGATACCACTGAACGAATGGTTCGAGTAAAAGAAATCGAAAATTACAAATTACATCAAAAGATTGTCTTATCCAATTTGCACGACAAAATATTCGACTCATGCGTGTAACAGACTCAACTAATCCCTGCGGGTTGTGTGTCGTAAAAATCGCTCCGTGCATTCTTATCCAATTTCAGTGGGAACGGGGTGAGGGGAAATGACAAAACCACCGACTAAACACATGCAAACACGCATACAGTCACCTGTGCACATCAGTCAGTAAGCCGGTCTGGCAGTGAGGTACAAAATGTGTTCGACAGTGAAAATGTGCCATGAGAATCACTTCCCGACCTTGCTGCTTAAATCGGTCACGCCAAAAATCGTTCCAGATGACGCTGACGTTTGTTTTTCTTAATTATATGGTTAACAATTTCAGTGATTGAATAAGACAAATTCTCAGTCAGTGGTCCGCGGTTTATCTAATTCAGATAAACTAGTGCAACCAACTAAAGGAATACTTAGTTAATCAGCTCATTCGTTGAATTTTACGTGGTGTATAACTAACATATAGTTGAACGAGTATTTGGGGTTTGTGTTTGATACCAACAGTGATTTTTCTGCATTGAAGCCTGGTTCTAATTTCCACAGATTGAACTGCATAACAAAAGCGGAATAAAATCAGACAACGAATGCTGATGTGGTTGATTAAAACGTTCACGACAGAGGATGTTGAGACAAATACCCGAACAGATGACGTGACTTAACAAACGGAAATAGGTCGGAACGAGACAGAAGGCGTATTTGGACAGTATTCTAGAGAAGCGGGACAGGCATCACGTTAACGAATTAACCTGGAGTTCCTGTTTAAAGATTCAATGCATTCGTCCCAGGGATGTCTGTCAGCCGTTAAATTGATGGGTTAGCCAATGGTTTTGTTCCTAAATGTGTTAATTGTTTGGCTACAAATCATGGAGCAGCAACATATATTCATAGAAGACTCGAAAGACTAAGTCGTCAAACATGCACGAAAATTTTCTGTTCTACTAAAAAAGCACTTACAATGTATCGACTGAGTACACCAAACAGTTCTACCTTGTCAACAGAAGAATGAGCAGATTACTGAATATTTGAAACAGACTATCGTTCAGCAATTTGACATATATGTTTACTAATGTCTCTGTATTCATTTTCTCATCACACATAAAGGTGCGTACTATAAAGTGGCTATCATTCAGATTCGAACGTGACTCTAACATTTCCTCAGAAAAAATTTCCGTCAGTTCATTTTGGAAAATGATAACGTTTCCACGATTCTTCAGTGACCACAAACGAACAAATATGACCGTTCGTCTGTGCTCACTTAAGTCGGGTTACACTTTTAAAATACGAGTGTGGTTGGATGAAAAATCAAAAACTCGACCATTAGAATGACTACTTACACTCATAGTTTGTCTACAGTTTACATTAAAAATGATTTAGGATAATACCACTGCCTGTATTGTTGAGCAAATTGCTTATTCTGACTTGAGATTTCCAGGGAAAAAAGAAAACTTTTCAATGAAATACTAACAGATTCTTGTGCAATCATGAGTTACATCAAAAACTCTCCAAAACGAAGAAATCGGTGAGAATTCAGGGACTTCCACATAACTTACAGAAGTAGCCTAGAAGGTTTGGCCTCTGAAAACAAACGACGAAAACTGCATACCAACTATTTGCACTCAAGGCTGATAGGAGCTGATTTATTTTTGTGCGTTTCCTAATGTTTGTTTTGCGAAGACACTGTTTCTAAATGTAATGCTTTCTGTCCAAGAATGTAAGTAACAATTGTAAGTTGACTGTAATCTAAAAGGGAATATTTCTGTTGATGTCTGATTGATACATTGATCTCGAAGCTATTCTAAAGTCCTCACCATCTACCAGTCTTCAGTTTTTTGGTAAAACTGGTGTAATCTTCGACTAACTGATTACAAAAGCCTCTACCAATCATTCCGGAGCCGCAGTGGCTGCTTACTAGTTTATTGGACAGTTCGGGAGACTGAAGTCTCGTGGTGGCTGACCGTTTTGTCATTTATTCACCGGTCGTGGGTTTGAAATCCTTATCGCTTATGAGATCCAACTGGGTTGAATCAACCGTCTACATAATGTCTCTAGTCACTGATGGAAACTGCCCTGACGTACGCTTGTAGATTAAACACAAACGGCTGGTCGAATTCAGATTGGGGGTGAGAGAATTGGATCTCTACAGTGAACACCACCGGACAATTCGGCGCTGTCTCGATATTCACACGCAAATTTCGATAACATTTATGCGGATGCGAGAGTTGCGATCATTTGTGAGTGAAGTACAATGTATATTAAGTGGAACCCTTAGTAGCTATCAGTAGGAATGAAAGTGTAACCGTCTAAAAAATGGTTATGATTTTGTTCTGGTTATCGTACACCAATTGAGAGGAAATTGGTCGTCCTTCATTTGCATGTACATGACCGAAAGGGTAGTGACAACCACTCTGTATGTTCTGTACCACCACCGATTAACGTATTGTCGGTGAAAGGAAGTTGATATGTCTTCATTTTCGTACGTTCAAGTGAGTCAACTAATGTCGCAGCATCACGTCAAACCAGTCGTGTCGGATCTGCTTCTAACAGTTTCGGTCTTGAAATCATAGCGTGAGTAGACACGTAGTGAGAATGATGAACCATACATCTCTCTACATTGAGATATCAACAGTGGAAAAGTTCAACAATGCAGACAATTCGTTTAGTAGGAGTTATTCAACCCATAAAATTAGTAACGACTCCAGTGAAGGAGCTGCAAAATGATGTGACAATTTAACATTGAAACGGCAGCGATTTTTCGCCAACTAAACGGTCAAAGATGAGTAATTTGTCTACCCACATATAAACAGATCTAGCATTAACCAACCATCGACGCTTAGGTTAGTTCTGTGCCCAGGCCTGCTCTTAAAACCGAAGTCATAAAATACACCAGCTTACTAATACCACTCACTATTTTTGCGAAGAACTCCTCATAGCTACCCGTTCTAATGTAAACCCTCTAAGAACAAAATGGAGTTTTTAACCGGAACGACAACAAATCTGTGTTCAGATGGAGGTCACAGAGAAAGTCATTCCAGCTGAGTTTTCTGGGTGTAAATAGCGGTGCAGATTAAAAAACCTGAACAAAAGATGAACAGAGCATTTTCAAGTGCACGGTCAATATGAATTACACCTGTGTAAGCCCAACGGTGAACAGAAATTGGTCGGGGCATGCGGCAGCAAACTAAGGTCTGACATGAAATAAACGCAACCATCAAGTCGATATAGGTTAACTAACGTAGATTTGTTTCTTACTACCAACTACATGGTGACTGGTACACCAACTGTCCGAATGTGTCACCATACCGCTAGATTAATTACCATGTTCCGAATACCATATAGAGATGAAAAGTAACAACAAAACCACTCGGTACTCAACACACCATAATTATATATGTGGGGATCCCTGAACCTGTACAAGCGAGGTTCCAAAAACCGCGTTTTCAAGGGCCCTTCCACATTTGGACGAGGACTGAGGAAAACGCATGCTAACAGATCAGTTCTTGGAGGGTATGTCACCAACAGCTGGGGATCAGCTCAGGGTTGCTCTCATCACACATCCGATGACGCTGGAACAGTTGACAATTGGTAGCAGAAGACTCCCTGACATTCAGCGGGTTGAGGTCAATTGGACCAAGTGAAATGAATGATCTTCGAAGCGCAGTGGGAAGGTTGATACTGGAAGTGGTGGCTTTGAAGATGAAGAAGGAGGAGAAGAAGAACGGTGACGACGTCTGTTGCAGATGTGGAAGACGTGGACACTGGTGAAGATTTTGCTCATTCGGCAAGAAAATGTCATGCCCAAATAAACGTTTCACAGATTGTTTTTTGTCTGGGAATGGAGATCCAGTAATGGGGGCAGTTGACAAGACAGCAGTTCAGGCTATGTTAGAAATCAATGGTAGCTCGGAATACTGTTCGATTGACGCTGGGGTCGCGGTTTCATTGAGTGGGTCGAGGACAGGGAAGACTGCTCAACCGTGTATGATGATCTTGCGAACAGTCAGTGGGTTCACCCTGAAAGTTGATGGTCTGGCAGAATATGGTGTCCGAATCGATGGTCTCGTAGTCAAACAGCCTTTCTTCATTTCTCCAGACACACGTCAAACCATGCTGGGAGCGAACATTCTTGACCGCGTTGAGACCGTGATTGATTTGAAACATGGTAAACACGTAACGAAGTATAGGGGTTGTTTCACTAGTGAGGGAGCACAAAACCCAGTTTGGACAAATTGAAGTGAACGCACCCAGGGAAATGCCAACTTGTGACAATCAGTTCATGAATGAAGTGATACGCAGATTTCAAGAACTGCTCACTATGGATCAGGTCCCGTATGGCCATTGTGACTGGGTTGAACACGAAGTCGGAGCGATTTCGGATATTCTGCCTCAGAAGAACCCCAATACACCCGCAGCCGAAAATTGAACGACAAGTGAAGGACATGCTGAATTAAGGAATCATCGAGGAGGCCGATAGGCCGTCCAATTCTCCCGTCTTGTTGGTGAGGTAGTCCGATGATAAGTTCCGATTTTCTGTCGACATCAGGCGGCTCCACGAGATTACAGTTAACAAAGTCGTGTCAGTCATGGTGGTGGAGGTGATTTCCGACAAGCTACAGAACGCTGAGTTATTTACAGTGTTGTACTTGGGGTCCAGATATTGGCAGGTTCCAATCAAGCGATCGGACCGAGATAAAACAACGTTCACAGTGGGAGAAAAGCAATATCGCTTCAAACTTATGCCGTTCGGGATGTCAGGCACCCTCCTTCACGTTCAGTCGACTGATGCTGAAGGTGCTGGACAGAGTGAGCAACACTGTTGTCTATGGAGACGATATCGTCATTCACAATGCGAATGAGACAGAACATATAGTACCTGTTCCAGCTGTGTTGCGGAGGATTGAACAAGCCGGCTTAGGGATCAATAGTCCAAAATCTCAACCAGTGACACAAAAGGTAGTACTTCTCGGTCACAAGGTCGGTCAAGAGGTGGTCCAGCCACTGCCCGAGAAGCTGTTGACAATCCGGGGCTATTCCATTGTCAACTTCGAAGAGGACGCTGTGACAGTTTCTCGGTCGCGTTGGGTTATACTGCCGTTTCATCAAACACTCCCATGACCTCGCGAGTCAGTTGTACGCGATTCTGAAGAAGGATTGCCAATTTCACTGGTCACAGAAAGCCAATCAAGCGTTTGTCGAGATCCAACGATTGATGAAGAAAGGACAGCTGACCCTGAAATTGCCAGTGACTGGACGAGACTGAGTTGTCGCAACGGACGCGAGCGATATGGGAATCGGAGCTGTGCTGAAGCAGGAAAGCGGTGTTTTGGAACATATCAGCCGAGTACAGACTTCTGCTGAGCGGAACTACTGATCGACAGAGAAGGAGTGTTTGGCAATCGTATGTGGCTTGGGAAAATGGAGGCCGTACTTGCTCGGTCGGCGTTCCTATGTGGAGACCGACCACAAACCGTTGGGGTGGATGAAATCATCGAAGGAGCCCCGAGGAAGGCTGGCTCGTTAGGAACTACGACTACAGAAGTGCGAGTTCACAATTCAGCATGTGGCCGGAAAAGAGTACTATGTCCGCGATTCACCTTCCCGAAAGCAACACACGGATGAGATCCAGAACGACGTGGTAGGGGTTACCAATGTTGAACTGGAGAGTGATGTGGTAAAATCACAGGCAGGACAGAGGACGGATTCGGCGATCCGGGCGGTTGTTGACCGACTCTTGTCGGGAGGAATTCCGCGAGAAGACGCGGGATATCCGGAAGTGATTGCTTCAAGAATGCACTGGTCCAATTTGTGGCTGAATGGTGAGGAAATTTCAATGCGCCGGCTACGGTAGGGAATAAACATGCCGGTCATACCGGCGGGATTGAGAGCGACAATTGTGAAGGAATGTCATCAGCTGTCTCCTAGGGGGTGTCATCGAATTTATGGACTGCTGAAACAAATTGCATATAGACCGAGAATGAAAAATGATGTTAACAATTATGTGAGAACGTGAATACAGTGTCTACTGCTGAAGAACACTAACCACGTCAGTCAGTATCCCACACAACCAATCCCGGTGAGTGAGATTGGGGAATTATGGTCCGTGGATTTGATTAGTCCCTTTCCAGTAACCAGTACGTCAAGGTCATGACTGAACATTCCACAAAGTGGATTGAAGCAGCCGTTATATCCGATCAGCGTGTGAACACTGTATGCAGGGCGGTGATGGGGGACATCGTTGCAGATCACGGAATACCGTGAGGCGTACTGACTGATCAAAGCCCTTGCTTCGATCGTGAGAAGTTTGGGAACTACCTGGTAGTCAAGGGAATTTGGACAACTGCATACCATCTTCATTTAAGCAGAATGACGGAAAGAAAGCATTACACAATCAAGGGGTGTTTGGCGACTAAGGGGTAAGTTGGGAGGAAACATTACCATTGATTCTGTTGGTCCACCGCTCTTCGCCAAAATGAGCAAGGAATAAATCGCCATTCGAGCTCATGTGCGGACGCGTGCCAACCTTGCTCGTCGATCAGGAGATTGGTTTATGGAGGGGTGGAGGAATTAGTACGCGTGAGTTAGCAGATGCTCGGAGAGTGACCATCTGAAACTTGGCAAACGCACCAGATGTGTCCAAGTAACAGTCGAATGTAAAGTTGTCTGTTCGAAGTGCTCTACTTGAAACTGATCCGGGTGCAGCAGGAAGTTCCCCGTAAGGTGGAGGGTACCGAATGTTGTGGTGGAGCGTCGCAGCCCAGTGTGTTTGGTTAATAATGAGGAAAATCAAACTCGAGTTCACGGGAACGGAGTGCATACCGAGTGTATCAACATCACTGAGACCGGTGAGCAAATTGTCAACAGAACGCAGAGAGCCGGAACGATTTTTCCTGCAGCGGAGCAATGTTTGCGGAGTGTAGTGAGGACCAGCGACTACACGACCACTCGCATTACCACTATTCGGTGGTGAAGCAGAAGCATGTAGTTGAGTGAAGTGAACGGGAAAAAAAGACAAGAACATTGAATTGCAGTGTGGCATGAAATGGTTCATTGTTCAAAGCCTTACTAGGCACTGACAACTGTTACAACCGTGACATACTAGGATCAATGTTATATGTAAATGAGTGTGTTCTCCGTTATGTTGAAACGTTTACCCCGTATATTGATTTTCTGAATGAACAATTCTTACGCCATTAGTGTCTTGGATCACGACATTGATAGGTTTAAGGTTTCGAAAGAATGACAGAGAAACCCAAATTGTCACCCGCCTATTCGGTTGGACTTCATTCGTTGTCAGTGTAAACTTTCATTGAAATGCCGACTTACGAAATTATTGACTGATATTTACGTAACGCAATTTGAAATGCCATTTCACTAGGTAGAGATGTTTTCCAGTCATTTCAAATGTTTCATTTATTACTGATGGGTAGTCGGGGATTTGGTTTATTTTCAAGTTGACCATCACTCACATTTGATCGCAGCCTTCGCATTCAGATAGACTTTCCAGCCAGCCTCGATTCGAAAGGAAGCTCTAGACTCGAGTTTCGCTCTCATCAGAGGTCGTCAGTGTTGTGAATCCAGAAGGCGGGTGACACGGTGGCTGGTTTACTGCAGAAACCAATACACCACTTAAGCGTCTCAACGGGACTAGGAACAAAAACGCTCATTTGCATACCGTACTCTTCTTCTTCAGTCGCTTTGGACACCATGTCTCAGTTTCGTCATGTGGCGAAAGTCATTAAATGTCAATCTACCTTCCAACGATCCTTCCCATATCTCTCCCGTATTTATCCCGCGATCATTTCGATCCATGCGGCTACTGAATAGTGGTGTGAGTAGAATGGTGCGACCGTCTATCCTCACTACATCAGTAGTAGACACCCTTGCCACGGCCGGGATTTGAACTTCGATCACGCTTTTCATGTTTATGTTAACAGTGGCTTTGTTGTTTAATATCAGTAATTGGGGTCCGTTTGAGAAAAATGACAAGGCCCACTGTTCTGACTAAAGTGTTACTTTTGTGTTAACAAGCTGTTCATTGCAAGTTGTTAGGAAGTCATTCTTTTGTTAATGCCTTCCTTTAAACAAGCCCATACTGATTGAAATTACCGTATAACCGAATGCTCACGAAAAATTGTGAGCAGTGAGTGATATCTGCTCAATCAGTTCAGTTCTACAGGATAAGCTCCAATAATGACCGTTCCGCGTAGTTTCATGATTACTTCTCTCTTAATCTGTCTTCACCATACATCAATAAGGAAATAAACCCTAATAATAATAGTTAATTATCGCATTGAACAAATATGATGAACAGTTGGATAATATTCTTCATGTCTTACGTAACCCAGTTGTCGATTCCTGCCAACCTGTCGGTTTTTCACTGTGCTGCTAGAGGTGTGGTACGGTTGTAGTAAGTTGGAGATTTCGCTGGCCTGCCTGCGGCATGATGTGTGAAATAGTTCCATAACTCAGTTGCATTTTGAACTCAGGCTATTAAGAAAGTTTGCATGATGTTCGGATGCCATGTGACTCGAATCACACACACTTCCGGTTTACTTGCCCGTTGACTGCCGGTTTCCAGCCTGCCCAGTCAAATTCCATGTCGGTACCGTGTATACCGCCAAAAGAGATTGGTCGTATATTCCGCCAAATAAATATTCGGTTTCCGTTCTCAACAGGCTTTTCGTATATCACGTCTGGTAAATTCGTATCTGGGAAAAACGAATTGATGCGCCATGCCCTAAAAAATATTCCGATTCATCTTCCTTTACCTCTGCTGGACGGTCTCGCCGGACTAAACGATCGACATTCTCTGACTCTGGAACCTGTTCCTTATAAACATTTAGGCTTTTCGTCATCAAATTTCCAGGGTTACCATAATTATACTGTAGATGATCGCCAGAATCAGCCTATTCATGTAAAACTTCTCAGATTAAGAACGGTGAAATTATTCTTTAATCTAATTTCACTTTCTCAATTTTTTTCCAAAAACTTCGATCAAAGTTGTTTCTACTCATGTGAGCTGATAATTAAAGTGTCTTCAGTATTTTTACGCTCAGTTTGCATCATCATCTTAATCAGTTTCGGGCAATATACATTCCTTTAACCCCCGTTCGGTTTACATATATGTTCCTAATACTCCTTCCTGCTTCCGATTGATCTGTCTGGATTTTCTCACTATATTTTCTAATTTCTGGACCCATCTCACATTTGTGACCCTCGACTTTGTCTCGATTTCCTGGTTTTTGTCAGCGAGCGCACTGAAGTCGCAAATTTCTACTTCCGCCTTGGTCACCTGATATGATTAGATTCACTGGGTTTTGCCACATGTTTGGATATGTTAAGATCGCGAAAGCAACTCATGAGACATGATTAAAGTCTCATTTTATGAGATATCTTGTGTGCAAATGCATCAATACGTCGACGGGAGAAACAGACTTGAAAACAGCTTGAACACATAGTATCATTTTCGTTCCGGTCTTCTCAAATAAATCTGTAGAAAATCTACCAAACATCCTGCCCCATAGGGACACCCTCGAACTGTAGTGAACAGTCCACGAGTCTCTGAGATCTAATTCGAATCCTCGCAAAGAATTTTCATGTGGGAAGCAATATGCACAACAGTTTCCAGGCTGATTTTGGGTCAATTCTCCTTTATCAACACTTGAGAGATGAACATGACAAATTGACCAAACCGTTCGTAATCAGCTTGGAACCAAATATGAGTAGACAGTTCAATGTCCGTCTGTCCTATGCAAAAAGTCTCCATCTAATGCGCTTCAATCATTGGGTCCATTCAATTCAATTGCAGTGACGGGTACACCGATAGGACTGACAGGAATTCACAACAGCCGATAGCAGGACACATCCAAAATTGGTTAGTGAACACGATAATGCAACAAACATCAACAAGTCAACCGTTAAATCAGAACCCGATATCTTCGATTGCTAAACATATGTCGGATACACACCAAATGTGTTCTCCTCTAGTCGAAACCTGAAGTTGTTGGCACTCACTGGAGTTATGCTGGTCAAGCAATATTGATGAGTAGTGTGCATGCAATTGGTGCTGAAACCGTCAATACCATAGTATGCACCACATTCACCTGTGTTTCTTGTTGCCTTGTTCCTGTTATAAACATCTCATAAAATGTCGCACACGACCGAGATTCTAATATCTCTGGATCTGTGTGTTTTTGCCTTGATCCGTTTTTCAAATGGGTCACACCGTTGACTGTGTCATCTTGTTGATAATATTTTCACGTAATCGGAACCCCAACGTTTCGGCGTTTACTGATGAATCCCCTGTCAGTCTGTGTTGTGTTCACAAACGTCGTTTATGCGACAGATTGATCCTTGGTGACGTTGCTTGTCTCATTACCGGTTTGTATTAACTGTTTTGGTTGATGTAAACCGAACGTCACTCATAGAAATTTAGGGTTTTGCGCTTCTGTTGCTCCACTCCATACTACTAGAATGGTACACACGGAACGGGTCGAAAGATGTCAACGAGCCGATTCAAACCATCGTGCTGCAAACCGAACACTGTGCAAATGCTCTAACTGGCCACCATTTCAACCGACTCAGATAATCAAACAACAATGTGAACCACGGTGATCGTGAAGTTCTAGGGCGTTGGGTGCTAGTGCTGATACTGAATGCATGCTGTAGTTGTCCTCTCAACCGGACACTCATAACAGACCAACTTTCAACACATTCTCCCCATATTTGCACGACTGACCACGTTGACACGTCATATTTGATCCCCCAACGCGGTTCGACTTCTCATTACTTCCCTCCCTACATTCCGAACTGTAACGCGACTTCGATAGACAGCCGTGTTCATTCACCGTGTACCCGACACGGCTGGCAAGCCCAGCTCGTCCGACATAGTTGCTGTCTGCAGCATCCTGTCTCGCATCTCCCTCACACACGCACACATGATCTCGCCCATGGTTTGAGACTGACATTGGTCACGAGCACTCTCGAACCAAAAAGCCATCAGTCCCTCCCACACGAGTTCACATGTGGAGAGGTTTGAAAGGGGAAACATGCGAATTCATCGGGCCTGGAATCGTAGACACGAGCTAAGCGGTACACGATCGCGCCAAGAGGATTCTGTCTCCGACGCCTGTACATCTCCACACAGCGAAGGAATTACAAGTCAAGGATTACTCTCACATCTACCAATCTCTCCGTCACACCCCACAAGTCTCCACTTGTTCAACCAGTGATCCACAACAATCATTTCTACAGTGGTATCGGAATTTTGATAATTCCAAACACTTTGATATCTAGCTTGTTGTTCGTTTATATTTGGTACACTGCTATTTACATCTTATATTCACATATACATGTATGTATTTATTTCTGGGTTGTTATCTATTGCCTGTAAGTAACTGTCGCGCCGATAATGTTTGGCGATAAACAACTTCCCAGATCAAAAGTCCTGTGTGATTACAACGAATGTAGGCCTTCGTGCAACGTTGCAACCACACCACCATGTGTCCGTTTCCGTTCCGGCCCACTGCGCTGATGAGTCTGGTTTGGATCGGACTGTGCCCAAAATATGACACATTCACAGAAACTCCTCGAGCCATGGCACGCTTATGTCCATCGCCAGAACCCTGGTAGCTAGGCACCCAAACGTGATTCGGGGGAACCTGAAGACGCAGAACGTGTACACCTAAGAGTCACAATTCCAGTCATGACGACCACTACGCCAATCACATCAGTTTGAATTAATTTGCGTCAAACCTGTCTCCCTTTGTTTTCCTGTTAGTCTGAATGTGCCCTATGCGTGTTCTACGTTCACTTTCGCAAATGGTGAGGGTGAATTAAACGCAGACAATTTGCCAACACCTATACTGTATGGGGATTGAGTTGGACGAGTGCATCGATGTGAAATCAACCGGTGATTCGAGGAAAGCTACGACCAATCAGTGTCGACAACTTGAGCAAACTGACATGTCAGATCGGATCGTAGGCTGCCGTAGCACTTACAATGAGCATCAGAGTAAAACAAGCTGGTTGAGTGTGGTGCGCATCAAAACAAACAAGTCACAACTGGAGCCGAGCCGAACAATTGGAAGGCCGCGGTTTTGGCATCAGTTGTAATTCTTCATTTGACTGATGCATCTTGCCTATAGACTAATCAATGGAGAGTCGATAAAACAGTGATTTGTTTGGTTCCATAATTCCTGCTGTTCAATTCGTTCCAGAGGTGGCGACTTGTAACCATATACCATCCATCCGTAATGACGAACTAAAGTATATGGACCTGGTGGTTTGAAGGATTATAATGAAATTTCACAAAAGTCCCAAATCCTGTAAATCGTAATCGGTGAATCCCAACTAATGTCATTATGCAACACTTTGCATCGTGTTTTCGAATGCGGACCCTTCCACATCTATTTTGCGAAAAGATGTTAACTCTTGACTGTCTGCTATTCACCACTCTAACTAATATGCATTAAATGTTTGCAATCAAAAATGGGTATTTCTACACGATTTTGGTACACATTATGAAACACAATACCATCTCAATCTTAGTAAATTACGTCTTAGCTTGAAGCAACCCCTCCCGTATTGTTATCACGAAAGTGAGTTGCATCGAATGGAGCAATGGAAAGTCCCTGAGATAACGCTTTTTATGCGCAACTGGAGAGACCTGATCTCACTTAGGTACGTTAATAGATGAACAGACACACCTAGCTTGAAACCGAACTCGCTCGGTCTGAAAGACTTAAAGTGTTGTCTGGATACCACGGATGGCAGAAGTGAGCACTACTGTGTACGAAGGTAGGATACAACTTTACCTCATAACATACGGCAATTTTGTAGAGAGAGTGTGCACAAAATGCACATCGCAATGCGTAAGAACATATCGTTTGAAAACTGTGCACGGCGGTACCAGCCGGCTCCACAGACGGCTATTGTGAGTTTGTAACAGCGCTAATCAACACCTGAAACTTAGAAATCAAAACAAGGGTAATTCAGGTCCAGTGTCCGTATATCCAATGGGCTGCTCAAGAGCCACCTCCCAATCAGACGCTTCCACTTTCTCGTGGATTAGTCTCTCATAGTCATGACCGAAATTCTGAGCAGGATAGAGGGTTGAAGATGTGAAAGAGACAGTTAAATCGCTCCTGGCGGTTTCGGGTAATACATTCAGTAACGCAGAATCGATCAATCCAATAACGCTTATTCAAACGGCCGTTTTTACTGGACTATCATCCAAATACAAAAACGCCAGAAAAAACTAGCAAAAGGGATGGAATCTATACGGCACCGTTGACAAAATTACAATAGAACCGACCNGGAACTGTGGTCGGTGGATGTGATAGGCTCTTTTCCAGTAACGGCTTTCGGAAATCAGTACATCGTATTCAAGACCGAACATTTCACAAGGTGGATTGAAGCAGCCGTTATATCCGGTCAGCGTGTGAACATTGTATGCAGGGCAGTGATGAAGCACATTGTGTTGGATCACGGAATACCACGAGGGATATTGACTGATTACGGCCCTTGCTTCGAAAATGAAGATTTTCGGAACTGTTTGGAGCGTTTGGGGATTAAGAAAGTACACAGAATTCCATACCATCCTCAATCAAACGGATTGACGGAGAGGAACAATCGCACAATCAAAGAGTGGTTAGCGGCTAAGGGGGAAGTGGGGAGGAAAAATTACCATTGATTCTGTTGACCCACCGCTGTTCGCCCAAGTGACAACGTGAAAGTCACCATTTGAGCTAATGCATGGACGCTTGCCACGCTTGCCATGTTTGCCAGTGGATCAGGCGATTGGTTTGTTGAGAGATGGGAGAATGAGCATGCGTGAATTAGCAGGGGCTCGGAGACCGGCCAACCGAAACTTGAAAATCACACAAGACGTTCCCAGCGAGCAATACACTGCGAGGTTTTCGGGTCAATCTGCTGTATTTGAACCGGCGGAGCGTGGGGGCAACAAGACCCGGATCAAGATAGTTCCTGGCAAAGTGGAGGGGACCATGTGTAGTAGTTGAACGTCGTGGCCCAGTGTATCTGATAAAGAATGAGAAAATTCAACATCGGGCGCACGGAAGCCAGCTTTGTAAATGGTACGACACTCCGATCAGAAGAGAATGCACACCGTTAGTGTCAAACGGCACTCCGATCAGAAGAGAATGCACACCGTTAGTGTCAAAAGCACCCAGGCCGGTACGCAGATCGTCGAGAGAACGAAGAGAACTTGAACGCCTTAAGTTACGGCTGGAACAATATTTGCGCGGGGAGGAGTGCATTGAGGACAGACATCCGCACTATACTACTTACACCACCATTATTCAATAGCGAAGCGACAGCATGGATCGAAATGGCCGCAGGACAAATACGGGAGGAGTCCGGGAAGGATCAATGGAGGGCAGCGTCACATGGAATGGCTTTTGCCATATGAGGGAACTGGGACTTTGTGTCCGAAGCGACCGGAACATCCTCAAATCAGTGTGGTGGGCAGATGAGTGTATTTGTTCGTGGTCAGGTTGAGACGCATAACTCTTGTATTGGTTTCCCAAAATAAACAGCCTATGTGTCATCCGCCTTCTCGGTTCACAACACTACTAGGTTAACTACATCCTACTTGTTCCTAATTCCCCTACTTATCTGTGACTATTAACCTTCCAAACTGTGCTCCCCCAACCGCTTTCAATTGTTCCCCCCTCCTCCTTCTACCGGCCGTAGACGCAAGCTGTATGGCAGGAGTCAATTGGACCATTCATGCTCATGTCAACGGTTCCGGCTAACTATAACAGTGGTACATAGACACATAGACCTCGCGTGTCGACAATATACTTATTGTTTACTCGTTGCGTTATTCGAAACCCGCCGGCTTTGGTTCATTCGATTCTCTATCAATTAATGAGCTATCCACGTCGATCACGGTAGCGCAACAAGTTGCCTTCATCTCGACACTTCTATGTAGATAAAACAGTCAACTAAGATATGTTGATAAGATGCGGATTGGCACGGCTCAGTGACGAGGCCACAATATCGAGAGTTGTTGAGTGACACCTATAGTTTTCACAGCATGACTATGGAGCGCCACGTCATAGTCCATAAATGGAGCGATGAACCTAATTCAAAAAGACAGAATGACGTGCACCAGATTGTGTAGTAAAATTGTTGAGTTATGATCCGTATTTTTGCCTCCCGCGAACTGGTTTCTTCCCGCTGCGAAAGTGCCAACCTGTCCTTGTTTGCATCAGCCTACTCAAGCGCACTTTTGCCGTGTGATCCCGTTCGTCGTTGCAACCCATTGACGCCCTAGGAACATCTTAAATTTATCCGTAATACATCTTAAATTGATGCCGAAACACGCCGAACTTTTGCCGAGATATCTTAATCTGGACCGTGTATGCGTAATATCACTGTTCTTACCGCAAATGACGCATAGCCTGGGAATTTGTGTTTACGCGAGATCCATTGAAAGGTGTGTGACAAACACTGATTTACATGTCAGCCACGTGTCTGTACCCGTTGGTTAGCGGCAAATGGTCATTCGCGTTGGTGCCAAGTCCGATATCGCGGGTTTCAACACACTGTGGGGAATTCTAGGTAATACGTCTGGGCCGGCTACCTGTAATATCTGACGCGAATCCAAAGCCAAAACATTAACCGTTGGGCGGCCCTTACTCACATGCACCCACAGTGACATCGAAAAACCCACGGTTTGACAACACCACGGCAGTCAATTTCACGCGGGCACTGACATGGTTGGCGCCATCCCATTGGGATTAGCCTGTCACAGTGACCGAATCTGGCTTGTGCAGCACTACTTGCAGTTCCACCCACACACCACATATCCAGTATGAACCCGAAGGAATAGGACCGGGAGGTGTGCAAGTGGAGCCTTTGTGTCCAGCCGGCCAATGCTGGTTAGCCACTTGATTGGTTAGCAGAAAAAAGAAACCCTTATATCTCGGAAAGTAAACAGAGAGAGACTGCAATGACGACATCTGCACTAAGAAGAAAGATCTGTGGAGTGTAATACAAGAAGCGTTGCAGTCTAGGAGTGCAGGTTAGTGCATCCCAAAGAGGATAGGGATGAAAAACAAAATTCACACTAAATAACGAAAAGTCAGACAGACCATTCATCAAACAATACACCAACAAAGCCAAAGAAAAGAATGGATAGAAGACCACAGACACTCAAGTTTCCGACAAGAAGAGCGGATTAATTGTACCGACACACACACACACACGCAAACACAGCAACACTGTCAACCTCATCAGGGACATGAGTTTACGACACGTAATTCAACACAGCCGTATCGCCGTCACCGACGAGACAACGAGACTGTTCACACACGTGTTGCATGGATTACACAATGTTACCAGCCCGTAGATCACCACGTCGGAGTATAGACGACTCCACCCAACGCTCCACTATCATACCCATGAATTACATCTCGGTATTTTATCCCAACCCTTTCTGTAAGTGCACTTGCTACATTTGTTCATTATTTACATTACACTTTATTTGCATATTCCTCCTTTCTTTCTTAGACGCTCAATAGGTTTACTGATACCAGTTGTAAAGTTTTGTGGATAGCAAACCAACATCTAAAGGTAGACTGTAAAACTCAGGAGAAACAGACTACACTGTTTAGGTCAGGATTTCTCCAAGCCTTTCTCCAATGCGTGGACACCAGCAAGGGGTCTACTTCCGATGAAAAGGCCTTCAATCAGATCACCGCATTATCATTTGTTGCCGTGGTACGCCGATGGTGTAGATCACTGGCCTTCAGGATATCACAGTGCGTTGACAAGACCGATGTTAACTTCAATTTAGACTTAATGTTAGTCGTCCCACGTAAAGGAATCGACAATCCTGAATTTGAGCTGGACGCTTCTAGGACGAAGGGCTAATGGTCGCGACCCCAAGTGATTGACAATATAGCCATTCAATAGGTATCCTGAGGCCTTCCCTTCTAGTCGGCCAGCAAGAGGGTGAACCCTTCGAGAAGGGAAGTTGTGGTGCTGTAACGAACATCACTGCCGTAAAACCCACAACAAAGTATTCGCATCCAGAGTCCACTCAAAACCGCTTATTTGAAGGACCGACTGTGAAAACCGGTGCTGCACCCGTGGAAGAGGTCTTTACAAAATCACCTTATGTAATGAGCAAGCGAGGTATTTCAGGTGTCACTAACTCCGTAATACTTCGGAATATGGTTTGTATCTTTGCCTAATATGTTTAATTTGAGCTAGGTGCAAACGGACTTTTGTATTCTGACCACCGCCACACCGACTGGTTCACTGTTGTCTGCCACGCACCAGTCATTCTCCAAATCAGAAAGACTTCTGAAACGGCGGTCACACATCGTCCGGTTACGTTAACACCGACTCTGGTTTGTCTGTTCTTGAGCACCTGCCAAATTCGTGTGCGACTGGTGCATCCCATCCCCTGTACATGTCTATCATATGTCACCATAATCAGCGAGGCTGATTCTGTCGTACTCTGTAGTCTATAGACACTACACCGTAAACCGGAGGCCCCACGGACTCATTCCTGATTGTTCGAAGCGTAGTACATTTTCCCAACTGTTTGATGAACTCCGTCTTGTTTGCACTGTTGTCTCTACCACAAAGGTGTATTGATCAACCAGTCGCATGCTTTCTGTAAAGACCATTCTATCAGCGATGATATCTCACCATCGAGATGAAGAAACTGGCCATCAGTAAACGACTAAAATCATGTGTTACAGTCACTGAACCCTGGTGGTCACGCTTAACAACCATCTGATAGCAGTTATGAATGACACTTTCTGAAGAAAAAGTCAGTACACAGCAAAACGGAGAGTGAGTTGATATTATTTGTGTTTATAGGCTGGTTTGCTGGTTACACTACTTTGCGAACAATATCAGCAAACCTATTGAGCGTCTAAGAAAGAAAGGAGGAATATGCAAATAAAGTGTAATGTAAATAATGAACAAATGTAGCAAGTGCACTTACAGAAAGGGTTGGGATAAAATACCGAGATGTAATTCATGGGTATGATAGTGGAGCGTTGGGTGGAGTCGTCTATACTCCGACGTGGTGATCTACGGGCTGGTAACATTGTGTAATCCATGCAACACTGTAGCGATTGTGTTTCGCGGTACGCGACAGACCCAAACAGGTTGTGTTCGCGTGTGTGAACAGTCTCGTTGTCTCGTCAGTGACGGCGACGATGCTGTGTTGAATCACGTATCTTAGGCTAATGCCCCGAACTAACTTGGTTGTGCGTGCGTTGCTGTAGCGTCCACCATAATTTTTGTGGAACAAGAGGGAGAATCACAGCCCATGTGTAATCACTGTTTTCCTGTGGTCGTCGTTTTTACGACAAACCTATATTCCTCCATACGAGGATCATCGGCTTGAATTTCTCACACTCACAAGGTCGATGGAATTTCCAACTAAGGTATGGTATAGCAGGATTATTGAAAGTTTGTTAGTCACAATGAAGTTTACCATTTTGGGGTTTTCGATACCGGATATATATTGGGAACAGCGTAGAAAGTGATGCAGTTCCATAATGAACAACGATATTGTCTGAATAAAAAGGACTGGTCAGTAAAGACATAATGTATACATTCTTTCAAATAATAACTGGAAGTTTTGATTGTTGGATGGACCAACATGTATTCCTAACTGAAGAGACGTTATTGTGATTGAGGTGATTGGAGAACCTCAGTGAAAAAGGTAACAAATTTATAATGACCATTAACCAGTTGCCCAAGAAAAACTCCGACAGGCTCGTCAGAGGATCTTTGGCGATGTTGATGTATGAGACTACAGCCGAGTGATGAATTATCGTTTGAGTAAGCTTCTACCTTTTCAAGTTGGAATACTCAATTCAAGCTTCAGATAGTTCCGTGATCTTAATCTGTTTGAAAATTGACAAATCGATTGGGGGGCTCATAGTGGCAACAAGATTGTGTAGATTTCCACGATATTCGTTGACCGTGTCAACGAAACGATCCGGTTAACGAACAGGTTGATCAAGAAGACTAACGTCACCCCGTTTGTTAGTAAGCTGAAAAGTATCAGATGCGTCGATATCGACTGATAATATTGCCATCCTGGATTTTAGTAGGCTTAGTAACGACACCGTAATGGGTTTGAGAAGACGTGCATAACGCTTCACTGCACTAGACCTTGCGATCAAAACGTCCCCATAATAACTTGGTTTATCAAGCTGAACAATAACGTCAGCCAGCGGCGACTACAGTTCCGCATCAGTCAGTTTTTACGCCCTCGTCTATAACAAACTTCCAGTATCTGATTAAGAATTTTCCCGCTGAACAACTTTAGTCGTCTGAACAGTTGTGCTGTTTTCCATGATTGTGGTGTAACTGAGACAATGATAATAACTCGCATCTCGTGAATAACCAGCTGAGAAGTTCAATCAGATAAGAAATGTTTATTATAGATATGTGCGCTGTACATCCTGCGAACTGGTGTTATCCAACTTTTGTGTACCAAAACTCTCATGATCGCACCGAACAATTCGCGTCGTTTTGTGGGAACGTGGGTAAAGCTAGATCAATCGGTCCCGTCCACAGGTTGTCGCCTACGGACGTGGGAATTTGTGTTTGTGTGTACTTGCCTGCCCTTTGTAATTGTCTAGACTAGTGGATCTGGTAAATCAGATTTACGGTTTCGGTGTTCTGTTAGTTTGTGTGCGTAACTTATAGATTGCAAACGCTTCATCTCCGATCCAGACGCAGCACCATGACGTGAGGTTATATGGGCCTGAGACTTGCGACGCTCAAATCTGTTGACGTCAACTTGTTTGGTCTTGGAGCGTCTAGACTCTAACCGCCAGGCTCGATGACCAGACGGGTCTCAAATATCTGTTCGTCCACCCACGCTGAGAGGTGCGTGGTCAACACGAGCTTAGAATGGTCTTACCGTCGTTAGACGAGGTCACCAGCGTGTGAGCACCATAGGGCTAGTGAGGCACAGGTGAGGTACAGGAAGGGCCGACATAACCCTCACTAAGAACACATCCGACCAAATTATGTCTGAACCATAAAACGAGTCGAACAAAATTGCCCAGGCAGTTAGTAGGGTCAAGGGTAATGAATAATAATTACGACAGAATTCAATGTTTCATGATACTCTCTACGGATCTGCGCAGCTTCCACCCATCTGCCTTGGCAACCACAAATGGTCGGTGGTGGTAGTTTGTTGAGGGAACCTTAAACAAAACTTACTTCACTGTGGTGATCAGTCCATCCGATTCAGCATACAGATAACCAGTAACTTCGGCAGTTTGTCGAGCGGACCGTACAAAGCCCATAAAACTCAGTTGCTGCTCTAGTCATGTAAGGCTTGGTATTCATCAGTCACAAATCTTCACTGTCGTACTATGCTGAGGACGAGCGGCTGCACTATACTACTCACGCCACTATCAGTAGTGAGGTTGAGGCATTTGTTTGGGTATTGAGATAATGGAGGGGAAAAACAAGGAAAAATACTGGAGTACACTCTGGCATGAAGTGATATTTTCCGTATATAAACTTGGTATTGGCAAACGTGACAACCACGACGTTTCTGAATCAGTGTTATATGATTTTCCGAACAAACTCCTTGTGCCATCCACGGTCTTGGCTCACAACAGCAGTAGACGGTGGATCAACGTTATTAGTGGATAAAGAGGGAGTGAATCAAGAGTAACAAAATTGGGACCAGTGAGTGCGATACATGGATGTCCATTCATTCCAGTGGTTATTTGATCAGAGACGATTCACAACTCTCTCTCACCGGTGGCATCTCGAGGACACTGTTTTCTATTTCGCTAAGGGACCGAAACGCATTTCTTATGTAAGCTTCATTCGTTGGGACTATCACGGAGAGGGAGGTATTTTCAAGAGATTCATTGAATCTTGCAATTATAGGCTTTCACCAAGGAACTTCTGACTAGTGTGCTTTCATAACTTCGTGATTGTGGTGTCACATTGAGGACAAAATTTTCAGAAACCCGTAGGAAGAAGTTATCGTAGTGCTTTAACTTAGTCGGATTTGTACAACTAATCGAACGGGGATGGTCTTCATAAGTCAGACAGAAGTGTGACTCAACGCATATGAGTCCGTACGCATCAGCTGGGCACAGGTGTGTGTGTGTGTGCGCGCGCGCATGAAGAACAGGAAGAAACAGATCAAAAATCTCCAAAGAACGATCAGCTGGTGTATGTAACCAGGGTCTTTAAACGGGCATTGCAGAAACCCTACAAAACTGTTGAATATGTAGTGTGTGTAGTTTTACACTGGTCGTCCGTCTGTGTTTCCTCACGCCCTTTATTGCTCGGGGATTCGTGGGAAGTACGTAATTTGGTTCACATTGATCTTTCGTACCTTCACACTGCTAACTTTACGTGGAAAAATGATTTGGCACATAAGTTGATTGTTTAGGGAATCAGAAAGTACAACAAAATTGTCCTATATCAAAGCATGCACGAAGGCTACTGACAGACATTAGTGTAACGACCAGTTTACCTATAGCTAAGGCGCCTGAATTTGGCAGGAAGACATTTTCGGTAGCCAGCTTTATGATCAAAGACGCCACAGGAGAAATAGGTGAAATTTGTCTATTGGGCGTGAGTATTTTTTGTTTTGTAGATAGAATTAGAGGAAGTTGGGGAAAGTTTACAGTCTTTCTGCAGCTCCATTATTGTACATGCCATTCCGTCGGTCTTTTACCACAAAAACATTAACAGGTTTTTGGGCAGTTTTTGGGCTTGTTGTGATAGGACGCCGGTAATTAATCATTAGGCTTGTTGGGTATTCTTGAACTTTTCGTCTGTGCCTGTGAACAGTTTCCAGTGGTCGCAACGAAAAATCGTCGATGAGCTCAGTATGATCTTCAGTGAGGACGATCGATTAACCTATATCACTCACACCACTACCATACGGTAGTGGGGCATGAATATGAATTGTGACATCGGAATAGCCGCGGGAAAAAACACAAAAAGCATTGGTTTGCGACATCTGATGGAATGGTTCTTGCTACACAAAGGAACTGAGTATTGGCGTCCATAACAACCGTGACTTTCTATGGCCAATGTCATGCGCAGATGAGTGTTTTGATTTGCAGTCATGTTGGAGAGCATGACCCTTGCTCCATCCGGATTCTCGGCTGGCGGCAAAAGTAGTGATAGTCTAGTCCAAACTAGTTTTTGGGCACTGACTGCGGATACCAAACTGACTTGTTCATTTGTTTTGAGCATGTCAGCAGAATTGTTTTAGTTCGGCGGGTTTGTCAGACAACGCAAGAGTTCCGCACGGAAAGTAAGCCCAAGTAATCTGTAGAACCAGTCAGGATTAATGGCTATATGCAGTCTATCAGGGCACCTGTAAACCTCGGGACAAAACAGAACTGAATATTGAGGCTTCAATTGGATTAAAGTGGTTATAATCAGTAAATCGTACAACGTACAATCAACTGAACTCCGAGCACGAAATCTAACCGTCAGCAGGTGTCAATCAATAATGCGGTATTGTACGCAATCCAATGAAGCGGTACAAAATAAAGAGAACGGTGAGAGTTCAAACGGGAGTTCGCAGTACCAATTCAGATCATGTTAGGTGTAGCAATGTGGGGAGTGTTTGACCACTGTTTAATGTAATCAGTACATGGGGATATGTATGGGGGACCTAGAGTACGATAATTTGACCAATGGGGTATAGGTGTGGGAGCAGTTGAGAATGACATTTTGCGAACCACCGGTGATAGACGGATAACAGGACGGTGAAACCGCGGAACTGGATGTGGGGTTTCCGTGGTTCGAGCCCTTCGGTGGACGTTCTGCCATCGTACTCTTAGTTTCACTTGTAATAATGCGGACGTAATTCCCGTTGATTCTGACCATAATCAACATAACCTTTCTTGTAATCGAAACAGTTGGAACACAGTAAACATCAGAACCTGTCAGAAAAGCTGCAAGTAAACTGATTTTAAGGAGCCATTTTACAGATAACTCGCCCAGCGATGCCAGAATGTGATGGCTGACTGGGACAGCTGCATCATTACGACAAGACCATGAGGATAACAACCATTTAAGTGAACGAGACCCTTCACTAGCCTGATGTCAAGCCCAGAAGGATGGACTAACGCACGCGACTTAGTGTACATAATGCAATCAAGTGTGTGTGCACCAGAGGTATTTCACTCTGTTAGGCAGTAAGTAGATAAGTAAATTCAGGACACGTGACTAAGGTCATGAGAGATGTACTGTGCAAGGACAGTTCGACTGAAGGTATCGGTTACGTTGATCGTATAGTGGAGAGGAACAGTGGAACCATACTACGTGTGGATATTCACACCGATATACTTACCAAATCAATCGGGAAAATGGAAACGCAGCTCAGTAGTCACGTGAATAATGGGCCTATTCGCGCCTGAACCTGTCGTTGACACCTGTTTCGATCCAGGATCATTGGTATCGTTACTGTGCCGAGGTGTGTTTGTATGTTCACGCTGTTTATGTACTCCGTCTTGTTTTACTGAATAAATATCACTTTATCACTTGCGTTCTTTGTTCACATCCTATGGCTTGTGTTTGACTGGGATGCACTGACAGAAATATGTGTAAAATAGGACAGACAATGGTGGATGGCTGGACTATAGTCAAACCATAAGTAAACAGTAGAATAGTGCCCGTGAGCTCATGGAAACTACGAAACAGGCCGAATAAGAGCCTTCTACCCAAAAAACGATACCCACTCAACAATGGCATATATATATATGTATGTGTGCAGGTACGTCTTTCACGTTGTAACATTGAGTTTAGATGTTGGAAAGATTTGGCGTTGAACCGGACGACCTGGAGGAATATGGTTCGGGTGGGCGTCCGAGCGTTCAACGAACAATTGCTACGCGGCCGCGAGCGGAAGCGTGCGGTACGCAAGGGAACCATCTGTGCCATAGGTCGCGGTGACGTGATTATATGGAGTTGCGATGTGTGCGGCCGCGAATGCGCTGGCCGTTTGGGGTTAGTAGGCCACCAACCTACTCATAGTACACCGTCGGCGAAGAGGCAGCGAGTACTCTAGGCTCAGACCGCATCGGTGAACATCGTGGTCATTGACAATTAATCCGCTCTTCTTTTCAGAAACTTGAGTGTCTGTGGTCTTCTACCCATTCTTTTCTTCGGCTTTGTTGGTGTATTGTATGATGAATGGTCTGCCTGGCTTTTCATAGTCCAATGAGAACTTTGCTTTTAATCCCTATCTTCTGTGGGATGCACTAACCTGCACCCCTATACTGCAACGCTTCTTGTATTACACTTCAAAAATCTTTCTTCTCAGTGTAGATCTCGTCATTGCAGCCTCTTTCTGTTTAGTTTCCGAGAGATAGGGGTTTTCTTACCTTATTAGCCAATCAAGTGGCTAACCAGCATTGGCCGGCTGGACAGAAAGGCCCCACTGGCACACCTCCCGGTCTTATTCCTTCGGGTTTACACTGGATATGTGGTGTGTTGGTGGAACTGCAATTGGTGCAGCGCAAGCCAGTTGCAGTGATATATAAGCGCAGGCGTCCTTTGGCTTCGGTCACTGTGACAGGCTAATCCGAATCGGATGCCGTTAACCGTGATTAGTAGGTCACCAACGTACTCTTAGTACACCGAAGGTCAAGAGACGGCAAGCAAGTCAGGGTGAGATAAGTTATATCAGGATATCCATTCTGTTTCTGATAATGATTGCAATGGCCAAGAACATGGTCGTATGGCGGCTAATCCGCCCTTGCTTTCAGAAACTTGGGTGCTTGCGGTATTCTACCCATTCTTTTCTTCAGCTTTGTAGGTGTACTGTATGATGAATGATCTGTCCGTTCTCTTCTGAGTCCAGTCTGATTTTTGTTTTCCATTCTAATCCTTCTCTCGAATGCGCTAACATGAACTGCTGTACTGAAATGTTTCTTGTGTTACATTTGACATACCTTCCTTCCATGCTAACCAGTCAATTGGTCAACCAGCATTGGCTAGCTAGACAAAAATGCCTTACTCACACGTCCGTCGGTCTTATTTCTTCGGGTTTACACTGGATTTGTGGTGTTTGGCTGGAACCTCAAGTGGTGCAGTGCAGGCCACTTGCGGTAGTTGCTAATCGCATGCGTCCTTTGGCTTCGGTCACCTTGACGAGCTAATCCGTTTCAGATGCCGCCAACCCTGTCAAGTTTAACGTCGTTATTTTGTCCAGGTTTTAGCTTCAAAGTACACAACTTGAAATATTGTGTACATTCATCTGTAAACTGCCGCGTTTCTATCTTTGTCCATTTCAGCTTACTATTCTTTGTGTTAAGCTTTGGCACTATGACCTGTACTGTCTGTGCTGTGCAAATGAGTGTGCTTCGAAGACATCGGAACACGCAACATCAACATTGTTGCACTTGCGCTGTGCGTCTGAACGCATTCAGCAATCAGATTTCTTTCAACATTCCGAAGTCATTTCCTTGATGACTGCGATATAGGTGGAAGTGGTGACTCCAACAGGCTACAATCCCCGGAACAACCGACCGGATAGTGCGTTTTGAATGACTGTTGTGAGTAATAGTCACGTAACAGTCTTGGAGTAAAATGAGATGAAAGTGTTTACAGCGGATTTTGTGAATAGTGAAAAAAAGGAACACTGATTTTATATGGGTGGTGATATTTTCAGACTTCACAAGAAATAGTTCAACAGTCGCAACATAAGTTTTATCCATGAACTGGTGAATCGGGATGTGTTTGAACTCATTATAATTTATAGACTATACACGATCTTAACGGCGGTTTACGAGGGGACAAAAAGGGGCTCAAAAGGGTGGAAACTTGAAATCGAATAATATGAAATGTTGTCATATTTTATGCACCTGAAGTTTAGGAGTACATGTGGTGGAAATCTCGATTCGTCGATTATCCACACCCCGACACAACAGGAGATCTGACAAAACAATCCAAATATCGCGTTAAAGATACAACATCAGAATTGGACGGACGGTCTCAGTGTTGTGCCTTCCGTTATTCGCCAATTCAGCTGTTCCGTATTCCACCAATTAGCATACGGTTTATGATGTTGCATGTGCTAATGAGATCAGCCAGACAGGTTGTGATTATCACAGTACAGTTTTCTCGGATAAAGAACAATGGGAAATGTCAGCCGTATTTAGTCGTACAGGCAGAGGTAGTGGTCTGCTAAGGAAGTATGAGATAACTATGGACAACCTGATTAAACTGACACTTCTCACTGTGTGGTTTTCCAAAGTAAAACTACCGCGTTAGAGCCATAGTCCTCCAATTTGTTATCATTATGCTTACAACAAAATACCGCGCAAAAAATTCAGATAGCAGTTCTGAGGCTTGGTTGGTTTCACTGCAGACTGTTTATGTGTTTTGGGAAAATCGGGCGCAACACAATTCACTTAAATTGTCCTTTGTCAAAACCACTGGAACGATCTTGAACTATTAGTCGCACAAGCATTTTTCATTTTTTTTGTGTGTACAAAGCTGACCAGCTGACCTCAAGGAATTACACAAATTGCACCGACCTCATCAGTGGACGCACAGACAGCGGACAGACGGGTTTGATCAAACACCGTTGCAGTTGCGTTTGATGTGCTCTTCTCAAGCCAATTCAGTGCACAGACCCAAAATATCTATTCTTTACAGGGATAAAGGTGGTGTCTTTTCATTTTCATAAGGTGCTGGCGGATAAAGTAAAATTCTTGTAGAAAAGTTTCCTTGTTTGAAATTGTTTGTTGTTGAGGTGCTCCTTCTAGGGAGAACAATATACTAGTACAAGTGCTTTGATGTATGCAGCTTTTTAAATCGAAATCTTGGCGGTTTTGTTCAAATTGATGAGATTTTGCAGCAATTTTTAGTAAACTAGGCAATCTTCACCATCTAAGCGTGTTATTTCCTGTGGACCTTTGACATTAATATTTGTTTCTGTGAGTATCTGTTTCACTGTGTTGATTAGTTCATTCTACGTTAATAGACTAGCTATAACAAAATAATGTTTTTTTTGTACTCTGCGCACTAGCAGATCAATTTAGTGTGATGATTATTTGGTAAGTTGTTCGGTACAGTCACGGTCTTTAAATGATCTTCAATGTTTACCTGGTTAGAAAAAAACCGAAGTTATTGATCAAGTAAGCTGTTCCATACGTGTTCAGTGTAAGCAAAATCACCGATCACTAATTGCAGTTGGTCTACACAGTTCGAGTTTACAGACTGAGTCAGCCATTTTAACCGTTCGTCAGTAAGCAAAAAACAACGCGCGGCAAGTCACGTGAGTTGTGTGAGTCTGATTTGCCTGAGGTTTAGTGCTTATGAGGTGATTGATCGAAGTCGATAACAAAGTGGCTGTATCTTATTTCAAAGTTATCGGAAATCCTAAGGATCACGTGCGGGGAATTGTGGAGACAAGTATAAATCTGGCAATCGGATGCTGTAAGAGGGAGGAAAAATGATCAACACGGCTTGTATACAGAAATGTAATCACAAAACCAGATTCCTATTATGACGTCAGTGTGAACTTATGATGAGGCCGAGCGAGAGAAAAGCTAGGATTTGGTGTTGCTACTCTGAAGATGTTTCCGAAAGTCATATCTGGCTGTGAGGATTGCGATTACTTATGAGTGACATTCAAGGTAGTCAGACGCACACACCTCCCTGCTATATCCCTTGGGGATTATGCTGAAGGCATGGTACGTGAATAGAATGGTAGGCGATACAGCGCCAGTCACTAATGATGACGGATATGTGTAAACTTCCTTTGGCTCTGATCACTGGGATAGACTAATCCGGAAACGGATGCTTCCAGTCACATAGGTGGCTGACTGCAGACAACAACCTGATTATCTCCAGCTTCCACATGTTCTGTTCTATGATTGTTCGTCATGTCATGTTCTCCTACGGCTTCAACACAGTTCCCCCCTTTCCCTTCTCCAGTCATATGAATGCTTCCGCATGAATATGTCACCAACTAGGTAGGAATCTGAATTCTCTGAATACGATCCAAACTGTAGAAGAGAGAAATGTTGCAGACGTTTTGGAAAAAAATCATATTTACTGATCAGGAGTGATGACACCATACAGGACAAACAGAGTGGTATATGTTCGGTGCACGTACCGTTGTCCACTTGGAGAGAGGAGTGGGCGGTCATGTGACATCCGTCCGTTTCTCCCTATAATATCCACACTTCAGTTCACCAGTAAACCAAGTCAACTAGCGGTATCACAATATGGATTGAACGACACCGATCATATCATATCACAGGCAGTTGAGAAAGCCAAGAAGAATGTACAGGTAAATTTTGACTTATTTTCGAGATAATAACGGGCTTATGGGTGTCTGTATTTTTCAATGTCAGACAGCTGTGACTTCTCACAAACTACTATCCATATTCCAACTAGGAGACATGTCACGGTGGAGGAAGAATTAGTTGTTTGCTGACAGCATTTTCATAGTGAAATCGTTCTGGAACTGTCTTGAGTTTTCCTACACTAGTACGTAGAAATGAATGTCAAATATATCAGTGGTTGAACACACCCGTGCGTTGTGATTGGTTGTTGTCAGTGTAGAGTTCATAAACAGTACAGAATAGATTGATTGGCAGAAGGATCACATAGATATGATGCTAATTTCGTAAATGTTGTACATCTCACGTGATCAATGTTATGTAACTAGGTTCATGAATCGAACCAAATAGACGTTTCTTACTCTGGTGGTATGTTATTTGTCACCCCGTTGAACCAGTATTGTGTTAAATTTAGCCTGATGATGAGACACCGTAAACAATTCTATTTGCTATCCGTTGTCTTCTAATGACCAACCTGAGCATATTCAGGTTAGGATGATTGCATCGAGTTCTGACGCTAATTAAATGTTGTCTCACTGCACGTGAGGATGTCGGTAGATTTCTCAGATCACACTGAGTACTGCCGGACGCCACGTGATTCCGTTTCGTTATTCTCAAAAAGCATCCGTCTGATGCTGGAGGTTATTATAAGCCTACCAACTTCCCGGTGAAGTCTGCGGCTACCATTTATAGACTTCTAATGATCCGCTTTTTCAACTGCAACAGACTGTCCCGAATTTCTGATAGATTGAAGTGTCAGTGTGAGGGAAAAGACAACCACAACACGATTGAACACTGGTAACCTTTAGATACCATCATTTGCCTTCCCCAGTCTATCCGGGAGGGAGTTAAAACCAAAACTATCAACTAGTGATAAGCACTCATTTAGATGCGCTGACCCCAATTGTTTGGGAAGACACGTCCATACCGTTTCACTGCTAGTCCAAAAGGATAGACGTGGTGGCGTGAGTGCTAAAACCGGGCGAATGGAACAAGAGGGTTAAAGTGGTTAAACCAATCGAACTCCCATACTGTAATGCTTCCTTTATTACATTTTACATATCTTTACTCTCAGCTTACATCTCTTCGTTGAAGTCTCTCTCTCTCGCTGTTTATTCTCCGAGAGATAAGGGTTTCCTTTTCGTTCTAGCCAGTCAATTGGCTAACCAGCATTGGCCGGCTGGACACAAATGGTTCACGCACACACCTACCGGTGTCAGTCCTTCGGATTTTATCACAGGACTTGTGGTGTGTGGATGGAAGCGCAATTGGTGCGGCGCAAGCCATTTGCGATGGTGGTTAATCGCAGGCGTGCTTTGGCCTCGGCCACTGTGCCAGACTAATCCTAATCGGATGCCGCCAACGGTGTTCGAGTGGAAACCATTTTGGTTCAACAAGATGTTAGGTTAGTTTAGAATTGAAACCTTGATCTCTCGGAAACTAAATGCATTGACTTCAACTGTACAGTCTCAGCTAACAAGAAATATATAAACATAAGAGGTGAGAGGTTGAATGGAACAGTGTATGCTATTGTTTTCTATATCGGAATGGGAAGAGAGAAGAATTTTTCACTTTAGGCTGAGAGCTCAACGAAACCTTTGACATGTAGTGTATCACCAAAGTTGAATAAGAGAAAGGATAGCTGGTCCCCGTGCCCTAAGTTTATGGATGAGGTAGTGAATGGTTTACCAGACAACGAAGTTTACATAATAGATAGAGGATGAAATAGCCGGAAAGGTTTACGACGGGTTTCTTGAAGCTGGCGACCGGAGAACGCCATGTTATTCCTGCTACGACTAGTCCGCACACTGAAAAGTTCGCCTTCAGGATGTCAGCATAGAGGCGATTGGGTAACATTCTAGTAGAAATTCTTCCGGTACGGTCTAGCAGACTAACTCCTCGGAAACTGCTCCTATTCTAAAGTCTCCCTTTAACTTGGACTCAAATGACGATGAGGGCATCGCTGTGCTCTTAAGGGACCGTTACCTGTTCCCTAGTGGATGAACCAGTCGAAGCAGAACACCTCTAAAGCTGGACTACCATGCATCAGAATTTCCACACTCGCAGCCTTCTTGTCTCACTGTGTGACATAGCTGTCTGAAACCCGTTTAGGTCCGAGGTGACAAAAAGTGAATATATGATAGCTCAGTTTGATTGCGCATCCACGGTCATCTCGTAGGTGGTCGCAAAGCAATTAAGTAGGTTACCACCCTGTTGGTTCCAACTCGTCTTGAGGTTTTCCGGTTGTGTGCACCAGACGCCAAAGGTCTGGGTCACCAGTGTTTCAATGGGCCGACTGACCAGACGAAAAATAGGTTCAAGCAACCAACAGAACTAGTTATTTTGCTGTCGACCAAAATAACCGGGCGTCAACTCGCCTTGCTTTTCCACCAGTCATTCTTATTTTTACAAGTTTATTTAATGAGCTGACGGCAAGCGTTGAGAAATAACACCTCTTCATCCTGACTGTTTGGGTACTTTCTCCTCTCGTAGTTATTTTGAAAGAACTGTATTGTTGCCGTTAAAATCAGTTCCAGTGTTTCTGGAACTGGATACCTCTTATTTTGGTAGCCACTGCCATGAATTCTTCAATAAAATAGTTCCACATACAATCGGTTGTAGTCTATCTAGGCGAACGCTTGAGACGAATGGTGACTGCTTGTTGGAAAAGCGTTTTCAAATTTGAGTTTTTCGTTAACATAATACACACCCTTCGGTGCTGTCTTACTAGTCTAAACTTAACGGGCTTCTGATCATGAACAGAAAACCCGATCCTGACCAGCTTATGAAAAGTACTTCACACACTCAAGCGTGTCACTTATGCCATGTGTACTTTGTTGATGTTCCGTTGTCGCACGATCACGTAATCTGGTGAATAGTGATGTGAGGTCGTGACATGGATCGCACCACACCGAAACCGGCGGTTTATGTTAGCTCCCCCTTTAGCGAAGCCACGTTGACCAGAACTCATCAGCCCTTGTTGTGTGTGCAAAGTTGGTTGGATGAATCCATCGGGTTACCCTAGTGGTCATGACATAATACTTGATGTGTGTGTGTGTTTATTTTCTGGCCATCACTAGTTTCCTGTCGTATAAAACATGCGTGTTTTTTCGTTTGCGACTGATAGGAAACATGATGAGAGCGCAAATGAACGATCGCCTTTACTGCTCTCAGCATGAGATCAGCTTTGCCCGGCAGCAGGCCGTCATGTATGCGCAAAGCTGACTCATGTAGCACATGCAGTTGTACACCCTGTCGCCTGCGTTCTGTAGTAAAGACGGGCGAC
>QNGE01003484.1:0-12510 GCA_008508345.1 Paragonimus westermani
CCGAGTGTCTGTTTTAACAGATTGTACATAGGTCGTGCCATTTTGGGAGCTGCTTGTTTGAAAATTCTGAAATGCATTTTGTCAGCCCCTATCGCGACCTATGATATGACACTAAATAAAAGGTCTTCAACATCTAGCAAAGATGAACCTGCGGGAAGGCGTGATTGCCTGAAGCTCTGTATCGGTAGAGGAGGGTTCCGATTCTGGGTTTTCCGTGGACATTCGTTGGTATCGCGCTTTCACTGTTGACTGTACGAAGAACCCGCATCATCTACAGTACTGCAGGCTACATCCCACAAAATAATACTTTAACCATTGCTTTTGGTACGTCACACAACGAGTCCGGCGCTTGTTTGAAATTTAAGGGTTGACTGGGATTTCCGTAGATATTCGATCTCTCTGGTGGTTGGCGTGCGGTTTTGCGAAGGGTACTCTCCGGCTCATCTCCCTAATGCATTTTTCGTTGCACTGAAATCTGCCTATTGCACAGGGAGTAAATTGTTAGATGGAGTTTCTTTGTAGATTCACTGTGTTCGCGTTACTACTTCGGAATCGCGTTAGCATAAGGCTGGGGGATCTTTGAGCGTTTGAACCGAAGAGGAAGGAACTGGCTTTGCGATAGGCCCCACGAAGAAAATATTAGTGATTACCCGACAAGAATCAACACTTTTAGACCAGCTGCTAACAACGAAGCGAAACGCCTCGCGTCCATAACTGTTTCCGATCAATATTAAATGGAAAATTATGGACAGGGCAGAGGAGTCTAGGGAAAGCAGAATCGAAAATTATTGTTTACCTCGATTGACCAAATGCAGCGCTGAAACGAGAGGAAAGAAACCACTTCGTTAGCATGAGCGTTCGAGGAAGTTAAACAAACAGACATTCTAGACGCTGCAACTGGTCTGTAAGAAACATTCACTGAGCTAGCTGAGATATTTCAGCCATTACAGTGAGAAAGCCGCTACATGACGAAAACTGGTTTTATAGTCCCCTCGAACAACCCTTCTCTACCGGGGAGAGATGTATCGGTTTGGAGTAAACAGACAGAAGGATGTTTTGCCTCTCCTCAAACCTAGACTAGGAAGACCTCCCTGAGTAAGTTAAATGAGTGCAGTACGCACTGAGCTTCCGCCAAACCAAATGGTGGCACATTACCTTATTCGCCTATCAGTTTGCACGATTGTAGCTACTTGCTCACATGAGCAGCAGATGTCTACTTGCAAGCCTGGGCAAGGTCAGGTGCGGAAGTCAGTGTTGTGTCATCAAGGTTGATCAAACCATTTCCGAAAGTGGAACACGTCCTCAAATGCAGCTCGTTTCTCGCAACCTCGAGTTAGCTCAAAAAGACGATAGAGGAACTTCAATATATGGCGTAAACTAACGCGTGCATCTTGAAAACGAACGTCGGGAACTCAACCGTGTCGGTGTGGACGCGGGTTAAACGGTGATCACTTAACCACACGTGAATCCGAAGGTATAGTAGAGTCTGTAATCTTCCTTGGTACACTCTATTTTCCGTACCTGATATGTTCACTGTACATATAAACTGCTTGTCCGTTGTTTAAATCAGTACACACTTCGTCCTCGCGCGCTTAGTCTCCAACCTTTAGACAGTCATTGTCATTGTCAGCTAACTGTGGCAACGTTCATTTTAGCACACCCGGTGTTAGGTAGGACGGAATTCTCTGGAATTCCTCTGTTAGTGGAGGGGGACGTTCTCCCAACAAACAACGGATTTAGTACAGTGGAATGTGTCGTGGACAGGTACTGTGCGTCATTGTAATTACCTTGCGGCATTGTTCACTCATTTCTTTGTTCCACTATCATATGTGTTCGGATCGTTTGCCCCAGATACTGTGTATACCAGACGGATCGATAGGACAGAAAAAGTGATGGAGCGTTGTTGTTTCTAACGGTTGAGCATCGTTATTGTGATTGTGCGTGGCAACTGTAACGTTCGACAAGCAAGCGGTCGTTTGTTCCGTAAGACTTATAAATGCAAACGTACCAGCTGTATGTTTTTGTAGTATGAGCCAGCTACATAACCCAAGAGTGAAGTACCTGTTCTGCAGGCACCAAATTATCAGGCCAACCAAGTTCATGATGCTTTGTTCGAACAGTTTAATGTGTTGCAGGTTTCTCTTACAAAAACTTACCCGCCAAAATTCTGATTTGGGGAACCGCTTCCAATGTTTCTACACACCAAAACTCTACTCAGCATATTGGTGAATAAGTTTGACAGAGGCCTGATCAACCGCCCTCTATGCTAGATATCATAACAATTCGAAACCCAAATAATTCATGTTGCCTGGACGTTGAACCTATTACTGACAGAAATGATCAGGATGTCGCACTTACAAACACCATCATTAAGCTCTCAAATAAGCGACTTCGAGCGTATAACAGTTTGCATCGGGACAAGTACGACGAAGGCGGGAGGGTTGATGGCGATTCACCTCATGCCGAAATTCTACTGGCTAACTGATGGTGAAAGAAGCGATAGTCGCAGCTGCCAATGTGCGGAGTTGGTTCCCTACGCTAAATGAAGTTGCCGAAGACGGCGGACCCGGACAATGCTTGTGGTGGTCAAGTACAAATCACTGAATCGCTTGAGTAAGTGCAGGCGCACTTCACTAGACTATCAGTTACAACAAAACCGGCGCATGTTATCCAAAGGTGGAGGAATTCGAGCAAGTAACGACAACCGAAGAATTGTACTCACGAAAGGTGTTCACAGGTATCCGGGGTGACAGTCAGTGGTAAAACTTAATTAGCTCGGATAAACTGAACTCACCTGTTCGGATAGCTTATGGAGCCATCGTTTATACTTGTAATATAACGACCTAATGTAGGTTACATAGTTACCGATCCATGTTCACTTTTCGGTGACTGCTTTTACTGCAACTTAAATTTGGGCAATGTGGCTCAACATGAGGGCAAATCAACAGCCAGTAGATTCAGGTGAATCAGGTGCGTTTCATCTGAAGACACGTTAGTCTCACTGATGAATTCCTATAATGTCGGGATGATTTTCACCCATGTCAATACATCTTTGATTTACCATATAATCACAATACTGCTTTGTTGACGATGAAGACGTTTGTTAAGGTTTTTGGAACAACTCCCTAATTTGATCACCCTGTGGAATTCAAACCTGAATTTCACTTTCTGCCATTACAATGCAGCGTTAGTTCTTGTGTTGTACCTAGTGTGGTAAAACAGGAAGTGAGACATTACAAAGGTTCTGATGCAGGCAACGTGGCAACCCATGAATCACACAATCCATGTTCACAATAGTTATTCAGTTGAGAACAAAATAGGAGTTATGATGAGACCCCGTTAGTGTGCGGACAAATGGGTAGATTTGTCTGGAACCAAGCATATAGTTACTACTGATATCAGTAATAAATATGCATGCTATAGTGAATCGGTTGCCGCCACATTTTAGTTGGTTCATTCGTGCACGAGCTCAAATCAGTCCACCTCATTTTCAACCCATACTCCTTGAAAACTTACTTCACGAATTTGTAACAGTTTATTCTCGTTAATAAAGGGTTCATGCTTGAATGACTAGATCTTCACTATGCAAAAACCAAATATTGCGTCTCACTGGTTAAACACCTAACAACATGCGCAAGTTCCTGATAGTTTGGTCTCCATAACTACTCTGTTTAAAACCTGACTGGCTGAGCAATCGTTTGCTTATTATGGGTATTCGATATGACAAATAAGGTGGAGGACAACGTTTAGGTTCATTGGACCAGTTAATTATGTGGTGTGGCGAGGCATAAAACTGGCGATATTCCGTGAAAGCCGCTGCTAACACAGTCGTGCTTGCTGTCTGGAGGGGTACGCTTAACTAACGTTTGACCGGTCGGCCTCACATAACTCGTGTTTTCTCTACTTAGAATCGATAGCATCTGACTGTTGTAAAACAAGAACGACCAAAGTTCAGTGCAAGGCTGAGATCCACCATGCAGGAATTAGGGCAAATGCGTTAAGAAACAGTGCGGTATTTTCCGAACAGTGATCGCTTCTTCAAACACAGGATAACAAAAGAGATATTCACAGACAAATTAGGTGTAAAAAATACTGAATGACGGATGGAATACCAGCATTTTCCCACCTCCAACTCTTTTCTAGTTTTACTGCACCATTTGTCTGACTTGGAAATATATAATTGTCTTGCAGAAGCATCTGACAGCCTGTTGCGTTTTTCTATTCTCTGCAAAGCGGTTGCGTCCGGGACTAAATTCGAAATCGGAGGTCAAAAACAGCAGACTGAGTGAATTCTTGAGCAGCACCTTTTGCTATTCTTCAGCGGGTACTTATTGTAGTGCTGGATATCATATGGCAGACTGAAACAGTTATGACGACAAGACGTTCAAGGCCGGACAAATGGTATGAAACACCATGAAACCCTTAAACTGATGAACATTCGTTTCACTTGTCAGGCAGGTGGATGCCACCTGTACACAGCAACAGCCTCGGACGAATGGAGCATTTTTCGATTATTTGGTAGAAAAATGACTCTGAGAACTTTTGTCTAGTGAACCATTTTCTAAGTGCCAACAAGTGACCTGCAATTGAAGATGTTGGCCATTTGCATCACACTGTTTGTGCAACATCAGTTGCCGGAGTTCGTTTCATTTCTGGCTAAAAGGTTGTTATATGCAATTTATTGTCCATCCTACTCAATTCTTTTTCCTTGCGTAACAGATCGCGCCCGATGAGAAGCTGCATTAGCCGTCCCAGTTTCTGTGAACCTTATGTCAGGAACCACATTTTAAAAAATCTGCGATCAAGTGTAACTGATGTTCAACTTGAAGCTTACCAAACTCCCGACCACTCAGCAGTAATACATACTAATTGCTCTGACTAATTTGCTCCCCGTTGACTTGTAGGCTGAAATCGATGGGCCGTTTCTTCTCGTCACTTCAATTCCAGTTAATGAACAACTGGAAGCTCAAACACTAGGAAAACCAATTAGTGCACCTTGCTGCAACCCCCGTGACCGGATTACAGCCCGCCGCCTATTCATGGGTCCGATTGCCTAGAACGCGTGATGCTGATGAGATTCAGCCAAGTGGAAACAGCCGTCCATCATTAGCCGGTGGTCAGTGAAACCAACTATTTGTCCACATCAGACACAACGGAAGTTGTGTAGATGCACTGAAGCGACAGGCGTAGTTGCGAGTTGTCAAGAGCATGAAAATTCACAAAATATTGTGATAAATACTGAAGTCCGTCTGTAGCTGTATTTTGAAACACGGTCTGCTACATTGCAGCAACCTATTACAAGCGACTAGTTTTCTTTATTGGTATTGGGAAAAAACAATTTGTCCATTATCAGCGTGATTTATCAGAAGTTTCCCGTCCGCAGCTTGTCACACACTTCAGGTCTCGGGTTGAGTAACTTGATTATTTCCGGACACGAGTATAAAAATGTCTGTAGAACTCGAATTTCATAAATACCCCGTCACCAAATCGCATTTTCCCGAGATCTTCGATATAACTGACGGAAGGTTTTCCACCTCATTCAATTTTCCAACTTCCTCTCAGGTTTTCCTTGAGTTATTGAACAGTCGACAAGAAATACTAGCCCGTCAATACTCATCAACCATTTATGGTTATCACTGTTTGTCGGTTGACTGATCAACTAGTTAATCAGAGAATCAGCTTGTCACTTTCGTGAAATTAGATCAAACCCTATTTGTTGTAAATGATGTCAATACTCATTATTACAGAAAAAAAATAAAATTCTGCCTTCCTTCTGCTAGTATGTATGGTTTAGGTAAAACTTCATTTGTGGTGCGCTGAGTCCGATTCGGTAAACTATGTACGACTCTGCCACGCTGCAAGAGAACTGCTAGACTTTCACCAAATCATACTTCAGCCGTTTCCCGCTAGATGACCACGTGTGTCAGTTGCTCACATGAAACAGGGTCTAGTGTACCGTTGTCCCACTATAGAAGAAAGTAGGTAACCATGGATTGCGTTGAAAAGCTAATGCTACCGTCTAATTTGCACTCCACTGCTGGTTACCGTGATGCCGACCATAACAAAAACCATTCCAAACAGCTTCTTTCATCAAATTATCTCCCGTAATTCATCTTCGGAATAGACTGGCACAAGCAAACTGCCCAAACCACTTGAAACCCTCCTGCATGATTAGTTACCGACGATATGTAACAAATTGGCATTATGTCTTTTAACCCTCCGGTGTTCCAATATCTGGAAGTTGAAAACCACTTTGTTCCACGAGCTTGTCCGACAACTTCAACGAAAGGAACCCGCCATCACGTCTTTGCGATGTACGCGTTTGCCAGCTGATTGCTTGGGAAGGAAATCTGCATCATCAAACATCCAGTTCATTCGTTCAACCGAAAAGACACACGAGATTTTTCAGTTGATGTCTCAAACTCCAGAACCATTGAGAAATATCTATAATTTAGTCAGTTGTGAAATCGAGTTATCCGATAAACCACTTTCGCCCATGGAATCAACAATTGGAAGAGACTGCCCAGGTGTGGCATGCGTACGTCGGTACACTCTAGAAACTATCGGTCTGTTGGACCAAATTTCGGCCAGTGTGAACTTCCAAAAACTAGACACACTTGAACACATACCTACAACTTGCTGTTTCAGGTTCTTCAATATGTATTGTTGAAAATGTTGGAACCAAAATGGTACATTGTGGTTTGAACCTGGAAAATTGCTTCAACTAAAAAGATCACACACACTTAGACATTGTTAGTGAGCGAGGTCCTGATGCATTCTGTGCATTTTTGCTCCATATGAAGGAAAGTCAGATTCAAAATAAGTCGATGGCTGTAGTATTTGTCACCACATGATTATCACTTTTTACCCAATCGATTTTCGGGCAAAAATCACTTCAGTTCCTAAGAAACTTATTTTTGTGGTGTTTTGTTTACCATGCTCATTTTGCAGAACAGATGCTTTCTAACAGTATGCTTCAGTTATTTGAGTAGTTGTTTGCATTTTTGTCGTATGAATTAAGTAACGTTTTAGTTAAGTTTCTATTAAAGCCATATCGATGGTAAGCCGGTTAGGGTGAGCTAATGAATACTGCTCACTTTGTTTCATACTTACGACGTGTGCCTCATTTAAGTAGACAGTTGAAATCAATGTCATCATCTGCCTCGTTATTTGATTGTTCACAAACATCCAGTTCGATGAACCTCCATCGGTGGCTATGATTTACGTCGTGAGTTATATTGTTCAAACCTATTTATAATTCGCGATGTCTTCGAAAATTGAATATCAGGATTGACATTTGAACAGAATCAGCACACGTCATAACCACTGTTCATGTCATCTGACTTTCATAAGCCACCAATCCGGATTGCTCTAAGAGCAAAATGTCAATCTGAAGAACTGTCACCAGTTTGGTCTACATTTTAAGCTGACAACCACAAAAGATGAACACTAACTATTACGAGCGCAAAAAGGCGTTTTATGTGGAACCGATTGTTCAGTTTGATATCCAAATATATTCCAAATTGTGACGTGACCTCATTTGTGACTACTGAATATATATGTGTAATCACATTGAGGTCAACCGGATTAAGGTGGGCTATTATGCACAAGTATTGGAAGAGGGTTCATTGAGTTACATACATGATGTTCCGTTGCAATTTACTAAAGAGCTATACCGAACTGACGATAAGCAGCTATTCTTTTACTCCTATACCCAATGTGCACAGTTGTGCTGTTGAGCAAAATAGAGGCTAACGTACTCAATCGCCGATATGCTGCCCTACAATCGTTCCCTTCAGTCCATTCGGAAACGTAAATCGAAAGATCAAACCTGTGGGGTGATGTGACGTTTTGCACTCTCAGAAGTCACACATGTGTGTTCTCTAGTGTACAACAAACCGGACGCATCACACCGAATCAGAACGGACAGAATTAAGCTACCAAGTAATTCGATAAAATCAATCAGAACCACAACCATTTTAACTCCATATTAAGTTGCTTTCGAATACACAATTTGTTCTCAGGCACATGGTTGACAGAGCTTCGGCTAGCTTTAACATACATGAGTTTTAGTTACGGAATAAAACTGTGAACCAATTAGATGGATCCACGGTGTTCGCTTTCGATTACATGACGGGCGGGTCATAGTTCTCATTCGCTGCAGTAAAATTTGTTGGGCTAGCCACCTAGAAATAAGCTAAGCTATTCGGATGGTTGGATTCTTTACAGTCCTTTTTAGGTAGTAAGAGTCGTCATTACACTTCACCTGAGGATCATCGAGAATTAGTGCATCCATCAACGCAGACGCAGGCGATACCGATTGTGTCTTATCTCGGTCTTATTCTCGTCTGATTCCGGACACTTGTGATACGCATTACAAATTAGCCTAATCGGCTTGTGCACTCCAGAACATTAGGTTCACTACTAAAGTCTGAAGTGTTCTGTCGAACAGGCGAAACAACTTAAGTCGTAAAACCCCTGAAAAGTCCTTCTACTGTCCATTGGTCGCATTTCCATTGCTTTAGTTTTTAAGAAACATTTTCTACTACTCAGGAGTAACAACATAATGTGTCTGTTTACCAAGAGCAGTACAACAATGATTATAAATTGCTACTGAACCCAGTGAGCATGACATATAAGTGTGTATATATACGGCTTTGTGAACTCGGATGATTCAGTTATTATCGGTGATCACAAGGTGGCATCCTCGGATGTGAAATCTTTCCTTGTCAGTATACTCTAATTTGAAAAATGTGGGTACGATTTTCACGTTATCGTGAACACTTGATTCGACACTCATACCTCTGTCAGAAGAGCTGACACGTTTTTCATCGTTGAGTCTCCATCACTAATTAGGCAATACTCTACAGAAACTATGGAGCATTCGCGACAAATGTGTTCAGGTCGGATATTCTGAAAAACAACAACTCCATAAAATGTGTAAGCAAAAATATGTGCCATTTTCAGAATAGTTAGTCAAAATTAATCAGTACCCATTTGCCCCACATATAATGGCGAGGTTAACAGTAAATATATCAGTTTCAAAACGTCCAAATGCAACCGGAACCGTTTACCTGCTGTGCAGGTCGTAGTCTTCAACAACCGTTAGGTGCCTATTAACCACTCCAAAGAGAAATTGTTTATTCGGTTTGTATTTCATTTATCTCTCACCTCCTGTTATCGAGCACGTTGTGGTTGCAAAGCCACAAATAGCCTGATGAGAACAAACAGTAAACAACGCCTGGAATGGCCCACCAGTTAGTGAATAAAACCTAGAGTAAATGCATTCAGTTTCCGTATTACTGATATTGGTCATCGGAAGAAACCGGACGTTTTCAGATTTATTTGCAAGACTCACCAAGCCCATTTGAAATGTTGCAAACCACGTCTACTGTTCATCCATCTGTCACCGTCGTCAGAGTGGAGCAGAGTTGCATCGCAATGTCTGGTAATTCCTCTGAGACTTGCAATCGATAATGTATTTTCGAGTTGGCTCTGGCGTTAAGACATACGCCCAAGTTTGTGTCAAAACAGAATTCAAGATGTCCTGAAGCAAATCACGTGCCAGCCCGTGGATCGTAAATTTCGCGACTACAACGTCAACTCGATTAAGAAAAAAAACAGTTCATCTACAAATCACAAAACTTTTGTAATTGCAGATGAACAAGTTTGTCTCTTTTCTGACATGTCCTTACTACTAGTGAGTTGTGGGTAATTCTGACTTATATGATTTCAACTCGAAATGAAGTCGTCGACTAGAGTTAACAGGACAGTTACTATGTTCCCCCGCGATGTGATTAGACAATCACAACATTATTCACAGGCCACTATGGTCGAACGTTTGCGCATAATTATTCAGTCCCCAGGTCAGTAGCTCAGTGGTCAGCAGGATAACTTCACGGTAAGGGCATGCACCATGGACAAGCTCTAACAGGAGCAATACTCGGGTAAGGTGCTTCGTTTCAAACGCGTTTGAGTGCATTGTTTACGGAGGTGAGGCGGCTAGAAGTGCTTATGAGTGTTATTCAAATTACGTAAATCTCATAACAATGGCAATGATAGTACTTGTCCCATTCAAAGCTTCTGATGTATAAACCGATTTCGTTCACAAGCATGTTGCACCGCGCACAAATTCACAGTAACCAACCTGGTTCCCGCTGAATAAATTAACAATTCATCGTCTAATTTCAGCAGTTTATGCTTGTTTAACTAAGTTGTTATTGAGCGAAATCCAAATTCTTGGAAATCCTCCATCTCGCCCGGTCATTCATTCAAAGTCCAGATAAAATCCTTCCAAGTGCACACTGCCTACGGCTGACATTCACCTGTCTTATTATGAACGTATGTGTCGTTCTGTCACACATTCAGCATTATTATCCAACACCAACAAATCTTGATCAGCCTCATTCTACAGGACACTTACTGATCTGTGTAACTTATTTTGCTGTGGCACACATTGACTTTCACGACACTAGCAGCTAACCGTACTCAAACAAATCATAGACAAACACTTTTCCAACTAGGTGGCTGATCTTTTGAGGAGATGTGTATGGAAGCTTTTATGGTTGGCGAAATCTGTGTCGAAAACGACTTGCGGCAATGACAAGCGCGCGTCAACACAATTTGCATGCTTTACAAAGTCACGCACCTTTTTATCTGAAGAAAGCTGGATGCATTGAAAACAGAGTGGGTGTGAGTGAAGTGCGATACAGCCCATTGACATCCGCCAACAAATACCTGAACCATCTTCTCACTTCATCATTACTTGATTTGTCATTTACTATCTACGACTCTCTTCAAGTAATATGCTAACCGGACTTGCTGATTAGATCGTTGACTTCGACGGTCTAGAAAACGATGTAGAATCTACACTTGACATCAGACGCTTTACAGTAAGACAGTCTATTATAGTACTATATCCAGAGGGTTAAACTCTAGGACTGAATTGTTACGCATATCAAACCGGACGCTAGCTCTCCTGTTCGCTATCACGGGGTAAGCAAATCGACTAGAATCTTGTTCTTAAATCGTAGGATTCTAACTGGTAACATTCAAACTACGTTCTCCAGGTTTGGCAGATTGAGGACGTTATGGAGCTGAATTGACAGTATTGGTAGAACCTGCCATATTGAGGTTTGATCCAGATGAATTGCGCTTGTTTAATTGCATTAACGTTATTCGGACTTCAAAATGTAGCGTATCTGATCTGTTAAAGGGCGAGGGTCTTTTAAGGATGGATTTCAATGGGTATGATTTAGAAGGGGTCAAACCATCTTCTGCTGCGTTTAAGCCATAATAATTGATGGGTGTTTCATCGGTCAAACAGCACGAATCACCACAATCTGTCACATCAGCTGCAGTCGATGTTTCCGGTTCCAGTTCGTGTAACAGTATTTCTGAAGTGTTAACAGCAAAGTTGCATTGTTGATTTATTTCAGACGTCCCATCTACGCTCGACTTAGTCTCAGTTGATACCATTTCAACGAGGGGTGTTTGAGGCGTAAGGTTAACCGTTTTCCTTGCGGGCAAATAAGAATCGTCCAACTCCTCTTAAATATTCCTCAAATCAGAGCATGTTGGTTTTTTCAAACTGTGGATGGGGGCTCTTGAAAACAACAGAACCGAAGCTGAGACTGAGTCTGATGACAAAATAGGGGACTGTTGCGTTCCACTTTTGATTACGTTGTTCGCTAAACACTTCTGCATCACTCCATCGAAAGCTGTCAGGTCTAATGTGCGTTCTGTGTCGCTCCTTGTGCCAGGAGTTTCTTCTAAAAACTTCGTTTTGTTGGTTTCTTCGCCTGGTTTGCGTAATTCATTTTCGAACATCGTTCGTTCTGTAGTCTTTACAAGTTGCGCTTCATAAGTAGAAGTTTCATAGGATTCCCCTCGCGATTTTCCGTCCAATTTCATGTTTGCGCTCATGTCTTCTTCAGTCAACTTACTAGATTTGCTTGCTTTTGTGAAAGATGATTTTTTGATATCTGACGGTATCAAGGTGTTTTTGTATACCTACACCGTCTTTCAAAAGAAGGGTCAGCAACTCCGGTCTCAGACGAACTTGTTCTATGGTTGATTGTTGCATCCCCTGCAGACTACACAGACAAGAAGGATTTATGTCAAAACCTTTATAATCGCACTTTTCACAAGCGTTTAAATAGTCACCGATTTTAATGTCACTCCTTCCCCAAGCTGGTTTGCATGGCGCTTGCGTTAAGGATTCCTCGGTTGTACTTCTTCCTAATGTTTTCTGACTGATCACTGATTGTGACACATTAACAGTGCCTTCGATCGCATTGGTTATGGGCGTCATTGTGACAGGCAGAGGTTTTGATGGTGTATCGAGATCCGTAGTCTGACACCTCTCCAGTGGAATCACGACTGAACTGCTGGGGCACTTAGCCAGTTGAAGTTTGTTCACTTGTGTTTGCTGGTACAACATTTGTGGTCGTTCGGTTATCCTTTTCGTCAACTGTGCATCGGTTGTCACATCGACTACGCCCTTCTCGA
>QNGE01003484.1:14023-27607 GCA_008508345.1 Paragonimus westermani
CTAACAGTATGTCATTTACAAGCATCTTACCCACTTTAAACCACCACATACTTTCCAGAGTGTGGTTCAGTTTCTCCACTGTAAAAATCTGGGTTTCGGCCGGAGTCGAACCAGCGATAGAAGCAGCATGCCCAAACTCGGCAAGCACTGTACGTGCTGAATTGTGAAACCACACGGGAAGCTCGGGGATTTGACAGTTCGACTTAGTCACCCAGCCGTCTCACTGTCTCGTATGCAACCTACCACCTTATCTAAGGTATTTATTACCAAGACAAGACTTCTCAAACAGTTCACGCTGGTCTCCACGAACGCTTCTGCTGAGCACAGAAATGATATGAATGGTAAGCGATTTGGTAAATGAGTTAATCTGGAATTTCAGATTACACTTAATCCAAATGAGTGTGCAGCCAGCTCTATCTGTGTGAACTGAGTAGACGGAAAGGTTTGGGTGTCTTTTAAACGGTTATTAAGGAGCGGAGTTGAAGCAATGCTGAGGCGAACGGAGAGTTCTGATTCCAGAGTTGTTAAGAATATCCACAGAAAATGTTCCAAGCTTCATTTGGTACACTAACGGCAATCCTTTGTAGGTTTGAGCCGGCTGATTTCAGGTTTCCAAGGCGTGCTAGCTTTCTAATGGATGGTATCAACGAAGGACAAGTTAATTTCACAATAATTCGGTTGCTGCCTTGTAGTTTCCCTTCATATAACAGTGCAAAACAATGCTGTAAACTACAGTGGACTGATGCCGTCATCAAGAAGACATGAACTTGTCTGTATCAATTCTGTTTTGCATTGAAGTGTCAGCTTTCGGTAGAGTGTTGTTCTAGGTTACACATAGTTGAAAATCTTGAAACACTTGACTCAAATTAACCATTTATTCAGAGAAAAAACAAGGCAGGAAGTGTCAGGTTAACATCTTGTCCGCTGCTATCAGTCGCAAGTGCAAGCCTGTGCATTATACAAATAAGAAAAACTGAAATGGTGAATGAACAATTCTGCATTTATTCACGTTATATATGGTAGCGTAGTGACGCGTTTCATACAATTCTTTCGTACAACGCCAGCTGGTGAGTTCGGATTTATCAAAGCTTCGCCCAATATCAGCAATTTTTAGCTCCGGTTACTCATGAATATTTCGAATGAGCTGAACTAATGAAATTCGTGACTCTCGATGACAGAGTTGGAATGAGCAATTCTATATACCACAAAGTTACTTGCTGGCTGGTGAATATTTCTTACCCCGTCCACAAATTGGTATCGAAACATAATGTGAAAGACTCCTCCGAATTAACAAGAGCTTCAGAACACGTTTGGTCAGTATATATGGATTTTCCTCCTGTAATTGTTCTCTCTAGTGAGGTGGTTGAATAACTGAGCGTTCACTTTCAGTACAAATCATGATATTCGTGTTTCTTTTAAACTCCTTGGAGATCTTATCCGTCAAAGAAAGACCTCCCACCAGACAGCTAGGCAGTTTGTTCATGGATTTCCCACTGCAGCAGAAACCAGCGGATATCGCACTTTTGCTAAAGCTTCACTACACAAACATTAGGTTGATGATGGTTCGGAGGTTGAAATTCACGTACAGTTTGATCGTTCATCCAACCATGAAGACATTTTAAAGTCATTCCCTGTTGCAAATTAAAACGTATAGAGTAACTTCCAAGATGAACATCATTAACATTTGATCACAGCCTTCGCATTCAAATAGACTTTCCAGCCAGTCTGTTTCGAATACAAGCACTAGACTTGAGGTTCGTTTCACTAGTGCTCGTCAGTAGTGAATATCCTTGTCACGGCAGAGATTTCAACTCCTGCCATTCCAATCATGACGCAACCGTATTGACCACTGCGCCATCAGTAGTTTTGAGCAATGACTAACGTTAACGATGTGCGCTCGAGTAGATTTGTCTATCTCTTCTGATACCTGTTGTGAATGTGTTAAGTTTACAAAATTCCAAACCACAAAACACTTACAATTACAGTGACTTGTTGTGTGTAAAACAACAAGGTTTCATTATCACCAGTCAAGACAAGCTTTGTTTGATCTCAGCCTACACACATGACTTAAACAAGACCACGCCCGACAGTCACGCTGAGGCTGAAAACTGTTCGAATAATTATTCAAGCATACAGTTGTGGAAATACAACACTGTACGAAACTAGGCGTACTAGAAACAACTAAAAGGAAGAAAAAAAATTTAACCGCTTATTTCTCACGGATATCAGTAGGAATGTTTGAGCTTCGGATACAAATCTAACGTCTCCAGACAAACCTGGTTTGTCTCTATACGTCTCTTTGAAATTTCAACTCCTTAAACATGTACAGTCATTAAACATGGGAGCTGGAGAAAGAGACAAATATCATACTTTGACAAAGAGAGGAAATCGGGTTATTCCCGGGATAACACTTGAGGTTCAAACTCAAGCTACACTGTGTGATGTCAAAGACCACCAGCAAATGCAGTTGAATTAAGCTTTCGTCAAAAATCCATAACGTGGTTTTCTGTGAAAGTCATTACTACTAAGCAAGCAACCATTCCAACCATAGGGAGTGTTCTGCGAGCACTTTCAATGTAGGAAAATGCAGAGAACGGAGGATAAATCGTATTAAGGAATGTTAAAGTACCAGGAAACAGACATACCAAGAACAACGGTAATTTAAAAAGTGAGTTCTCAGAGAAATACATTACTTATGCCACGTCGTTCTAAACAAAGCTTTATGCAGTATTAGAATAAACGTACATGACACGCCCATGAATATTCTCGAATGACGTACTCATATGCCAATTCCAACGGCTACAAGTGAGGCCAGCTTGACTACGTTCAAGCCACCCGCTGTGGTTTGGAGTATGTACAGTGAATACCAAATTAAAAGCGTAATTCCCGTCAGCTGACTATCACTCCGATACTCTTACTGTAGATTTTAGTTATGTTATTGACTTCATACTCCATATGCCGCAGTCCTTCCATATTGCATCGGCTGTCTCGCAGTATAAACCGGATCGCTCTATTTGCTACATCCAGCAGAGTAAATAGGCGAAAACATACTACTGCTGACCCTTCCTCTACTGTCTCATCAAACTTAGCCCTCAGACACCTCCCAACCCCCATTTCTGGTAATTGTTATGCAGGCTCCACAGCAGATACAGCTGATCATTGTGCCAGTAAGTCCCATCTCTTACAACTCAGCCCCAGGCTTCCATCGCCCCTTGCTTAGGCCTAGAATGTGAGTTGATATAGGTGCCTTCAACGTTCTCACGCTAAAACAGGCTTCCCTCGCAGAGACGCTAGACTCTTCAAATGTCGATGTATGTTGTATCTTGGAAACCACAATCGAGCACAGTAGCCAACCTACGGAACTGTAGAACCCTGGTCGTTAGACCTGGAATCACTCGCTGAAAGTGAGGTCCGCAAGTACATTTCGGCTCTCAAACGCAATAGGGCTGTTGGGCCTGATGATCTCTTGTCGGCGCTTCTCAAAGAAGGTGGAGAAGCGTTAATAGAAGCACGACTCGGCTATCCCAACTTGTGTGGACAACGGAGACCAGCCTTCTGTGCTGGAGTCACAGGATACTAGTTCCTATGTTCAAGAAAGGTACCAGGGGCTCTTGTGAGAACCATAAGGGAATTAAATTGACTTCTGTCAGTACAAAAGTTCTGGCACACACTATGCTTCATCAACTAATTGCAGTTAGAGAAGAACAGGACAGCGATGTGTGAATCACATTTTTACTCTTCGTCAAATTCTGGAGCAACGTCGTGTGTATCGCCGGCGAACAATGGAAGTATTTCTGATGGTTGGGAAAAGTGATGTTGTTTGTAGCTCGGGTTGATGGTTTTGGTATTGATATGTTCGCCGAGCTTGGCATTTAGGTTGCAAACGTTTCATCACCAAGCGAGCTGACATCATCAGTGCGTGAGTGTTTCGGCTAAACACTCACGCACTGATGATGTCAGCTCGCTTGGTGATGAAACGTTTGCAACCTAAATGCCAAGCTCGGCGAACATATCAATACCAAAATGGAAGTATTCCTCGACTGTAAATGTGTGTTCGATTCGGTGAATCGACCTACACTTTCAGATTTGCTTAGACGCAAAGTTGTACCGACTAGATATTTGAAAATACTACCGGCGCTTTATCAGCATACTGCACCTCAGGTTATGGTTTAGGGTGAACCGCCTAAAAGTTTCAGTATCAGGAATGGCGTACGTCGAGGCTGTCCCCTTTCACCATTTTTGTTCGATTTTTTCATGGAGGAAATGATGCAGGATTGTCTGTCTGGTTATCATGAGATGTCTGCGCCGACCAATCTCGAGAGAGACTGACTGGTCTTGGTTATACTGACGATAAAGTGTTGCTGTTTGACTACTCCCAAGTAGCACAAACAAAACTAGACGCTATTTTGCTACCTGTAAACTACTTTGGAATGCGATTTGCAGATTTATAGTTAGATGTTCAAGTCTTGACGGTTTTTGACTGGCTTGTATACTGGGAAGCTACACCAGCAGCGGAGGAGGTGTAGAGAATGAGATAGAAACGCGTACATCTAAGGCTAGAGCGGTATTCACCGATCTGGAGCACCTTTGGCGACAGAGGGTTATCTCTCTGAAGCTTGAGGGTTGCATGTATCAAATACCGGCGAAAGATGTATTGATTTACCACAGCGAGACTTGGTCACTCAGAGTAGAAGACGTGAACTGCATTCAGGTATTCGACCACCGATGTCTGTGTTCAATCGCTCTTATCGGGTGGCACCAGCGAGTAAGCGACAAGGAGGCTAGGAAGCGGATTTTGGCACTGATTGTCAAACGAGTTTTTTTGTTCAGTCCTTACACTTGCACAGACTAAGGAGGTTAGGTCATGTGCTAAGGATGCCAGCTGGTAGCTTGCCATACCGAGCATTCTTTGTCGGCTCTGTGGCCAATCGGCGCAAGGTGTGAGGTAGACAGATGATAACATGGCATAAATAAATGGAATCGTTCACGAATGGTCTGACCACTGTAGTTCGTGATCGTCTCCAGGACTGGGGCCCTCGCGGCTCACAGAGTCGGTGACTGGAGAAGTTAGGTGAGATGGCGGCCAACCGAGCTTAGTGGTGTGAATGCTGTCCTTGTTTGTCGGAGTTCAGCGACTTCAGCGATTTGTACACGGGTTGGAGGCTGGGGGCCCAGTCTACCCGGATCCAGTCAGTTTGTTCGTTTCGATGTCCGGCGGTTTTCTGTTGACCTGAAAGGCAGTCATTGAAAACCGGGTGTAGCACCGCTCTTGGGGGTTATAGGAAGTACCAACAACAGAGTAAAATAATAATCTAGCAAAACAGGATAAATTATTAATTTAACCGTTTATTAAGTAGGTGATAATCCAATAACACTTTGAGACGGTCTTCAGAAGAGCAGCTAACAATCTCTAGTGGTAGGTCGTTCCAGTAGTTGATAACCCTATAAGAGAAGAACTGTTGTCTTAGGAAGGTCCGAGGTCGAAGTTTATAGAGCTTCTTGTCGTGGCCTCTTCGACTGTTATAACTTACTAGGGTGAAATATTGTTGCACGAGTCCTGTGCTAAAGAGAAAGTGTGTAAGAATTAAGTCGCCGCGGAGTCTACGAAACTCAAGTGGATAAAGATCGAGAATTTCAAGACGAGACTCGTAGGATAGATGCCGTAAGCCAGTGACCATTTTGGTCTGTGAATTCAGTGCATTTAATGACGCAATGCAGCGAAGGCCCTGAGGAGGCTGTCTTTTCGGTGAGGCCATACTTTCACTTAAGGCTCGGTTGTTTGTTTGCAAGGTGTAGGTACCTTGACTTTGAATGTTCAAATATGTACTTAACTATTGTTGATAGTTAAGTCCTTTATCGTACCCCTCCCGTTTTCTTCTCTCTTCCTCTACAGAGTTTGCCTTTTCCCAACTTGGAAACTCCGCCGACTCCCTTCTTACGGAGATTGGTCATAACTGATCTTCTTCGAGTCGATGATCGGTTGTCCATGGGCCAACGTATGAGAAGAAGATTTATCTCGGTGTTCGACGAAAGTAAGTTTGAAACTTTGGGTACAGTTGCTTTCTCAGGACGCTCGGACGCAAAAAGTACTAGGCGAGGCGGTATAGTTCCCTGGTCTCCACGGATTTCTCTGTTGACAACATGACGCAAAAGTCCTGGCCTCGGCGTCTTCTCATCACACTTTCTGCTCACTGTTTGTGACCGGACCTATAATCGCCGTCCTAGGCAACTGACTGTTCGTCGAGATCATTGCTTTCAGCGTGGTTTGCAGTTTAAGATCAGCAAGGATTTCCGCAGGAGATTGACTGTTGTTCCCCAGCTAGTCAAAAGTCGTCCAGTAGACAAGTAGGAACCGCTGCAGGATTTGTTCAGACACCCACGCCCAACGCAATTCAAGAAGGGAACATCTGAAATGTTTTGCCTGCTCGCTATGAGGGCGAACTAATGTGTTGAATGGGACTGGGACGGCCGAAATCTCCTAACTGGCCAGACATAAGCTGGGTGACATTATCAGATATGGACAGACGTCAAAGTGTTGATAGCTGCGATCACCATTCTTGAAACCGATGGTACGATCTTAGGCCAACTGGGAAATGCGTCAGTCAAAATTAGATTATAGGGCTGGTGAAATCAGCGTGAACGCTCGAACATGGGTACTTCAGTTGGGGCCATCGGATCGGTGTCTGCGGGTTAGGTTTCGGCCAACTTGCTAGCAACTGGAGCATTTCTTCACCAAGTCCTCCATATGACGATCCATTCCAAGCCAGAAAGCATAGCTGCGGCCGATCGCTTTCATTCGGCTATTGCTCGAACGGTTCGGGTGGAACCGGCGTAGAAACGACGGACACATGGTAGCTGGAACCGTAGACTGCAAACTGCAATAGCAAACATATGGAAGCCTCTGACCAAGGATATAGACTCACGACATTGTTGTAACTGTTGTAAGTTTTCGGTCAGAGTCCTGGTAGGCCAACGTCATTGGACGCACTGGAAGGCTTGAAAGTGAAAGGCATCTTAACCTGTGGCCCACCTGATGACAGTCATTGTGACTAGAAGGGCGCGGACGGCATCTGACAGCTGTCAGATGATGCGTAACTCAGAAGACACTGACGAGAACCGTTGGACGATCCCAATAGGCGTATCGTATGCCGCGGCAAGGGACCTCATCTGGTTGCAGAATGTTTAAAATGAAAAAGCAGTCAATCCGAATTACTCAAGCGAACAAGAACCAGGATGCCATGACAGAACATGTGTTCTTGTGCCATTGCCCGAACCATGTGTAAATGAGCCAGAACGTACTGTGTACACAGTACCAGTGCCGCTTTGGACCACTGTGGCTTTGTGTTTCAAATTGATGAAGCGATTGTATTCAGCAGGGAGCGTTTGAATGTGTGCCATTGGATCTGCTCGAACTTGTTCGGCAAGCGAGTGCGGAGATTCGTGTCTTTCAGAAAGTGACGACCACGGACGAACACCGGACGTTCGAATTGTTCCTCAGCAAGCGGACTAACGTTGAAACGCTAACACTCGCGACTGACAACATGGCATAGATGACAGGCATCGTCTTTGGAATTGACCCATTTTACACACCAGTATCTTGTGTTGAACAGGAAGGGCTAATGACCGGAGACGGACAGCGACGTCTCAACAGTTTAGTTGAGGGATCTGTTGTGTGCTCTTTGCAAATGTGAAGTTGACATACTTCTTGTGCTCAACAGAACCGCGTTTGCGTAGGAAGAGACAGACCTTCAACATTTCGTTCTGTGTACCGAAATCAATACTGGATAGGTCCCCGTACTATCTGAACCAGGTATCAAACGTCAAGCTAGATTGAACATGTTAGTGAAACGCCGTGATCCGACTTGTGATAAAGTCAATTGACTGTTTCCCACCAGCCGATGCCGGCTGAGCCAAGTTCGATAGAGATAAACGAATAATGTATGGCTCGATAAGTTTGAGCTGATGAGCGAGAAGTTACAAATCGATGGATTCGTCAATCGCAATTGTAGGACACCTTGCCGTTCGCCAACTTCGAAGTTCACTCAAGGTAATAGTGTTTCAGGTGTTTTTCAGAGAACTGGAGGCTTCTCTGACAGCCTTCCGTCTCTTATGCGTTCATGTTCTACATGCTCGTGACGACTGTGAACATTCGTTGAGAAATGCACAGTCCACTGTTTACAAATCGTCACCTCTTGTTATTTGTTCTTGTTCATTCAGTATTGATCATAATGGTCGATTCAGATTTCTCGATGCTCTTACATCAAACAAGAACTCCTAATTCACGTCAGTGAGTTTGGTTCAGGTTTGTGCTCCGTGTAGCATCAAAAATCACTTACGGACGAAGGCCAGAGCATGTCAAGCAATACCAGGTAAGAAAGTTTCAGTAGGCACGAATTGCTCGTTAAAAAGTGACGAAAAACTGATACATTCTTTGTGTGCAGTCATTGTATAAAATCCACTATACTTGTTCACTGCATAAGGCAAAAGGAAACATAGATGGACGTTTTGATCTGACTATCTACAAACAAACGAAATATTCTTAAACCATTCAAATAGTCTACACCACACCAAACACAGGGTTAAGTACCTGCTAAGTCAACCTCAGTAATTCTGACAGTAGGTCATGTTGTCTCAACCAATCTCGACTTGTGTTCGTTTCGTAATTCAAAATACAATACACAAGACACACTCCAGTCATGTGCCGAAGTACGGTGACATGTTTCGTCCATGTTTCTCTAGAACAATAAGGTCTCTCATCCACCTTTCGATGACCTTACTGTTAAGGATGTTAAGTCTGTTGGTTCTAGGTTCCATATAACTCTATCATTTATTTGTGCCTGTGTGCATTCTTTTGCTACTGACATTAGTGCCGTTGAATCTTTTGTTCCAGTTGATTTAACGAACGATCTGGAATCTCCTGTTATTTTCATTGATATACCTGTTATGTATATTCTTGCTGGTTGTTAGCTCTACTCACACACGTTCACCTCTGATTAGTGATTCTGATTCAGTTGGTTTTGGTTTTGAGCACATAAAAGGCTGAACATATTCATTTTACGAAGTCAGCTGAGTCGCCTGGGACAAGAAATTACGAACTGACTTTGCGGTTTTCAATGTCTTCAGTTTATGTGTAGATTACAGTGGCGCGTTCGGTTTCAGGAAGCGTTCCTCTGGTTCATTTGATCCCGATGAACCCGTTCGTAGTAATTTGGAACATTCTTTTCCCGTCAAAAATGTGAATAAAAAAGACAGTAGGCTGATATTGCAGGATTTATGTCCGGACAAAGTTGACTGAATCTTCACGAGTGCGTACTATAGACCATTTACATATTGTTACTCCCGGACGACCAGTGGTTGTTCGAGCAACGCTTAGTCTCCTCGCAACNCCCGGACGACCAGTGGTTGTTCGAGCAACGCTTAGTCTCCTCGCAACGTCTATCGATACGCTGGATCCACGATAGTCGCGTCTGTAAGTAAAGAGCGTCTATAAATTCTGAGCCCGTCGAGCAACCAATTCGGATTCAAAAAGGAAGACGGTCGTATTGACGAGTTTCTTATTAATAAGGTGCTAATGTTAAAAAACAATAAGAAAAACCAAATGAGGGAAGACAACAAGAAACCTCGATATTGAATCCACCAAGTACACAAGAATATGACGCGCAATAGACGATGCATGCTCCTTGTTTTTATGCCCGGCTGTGACATTATTTGTTTGCGTAATCTCTCTCTTGACTCACTTCGGGATGTGCTCCGTGACCCTTGTTCGCAACTGGTGCTCAGTTCTGCCTATGTAGGATGCTCCGCATCTACATCGCCATTCCTAGGTAAGGTTGGATTTGGCTGACTCGGGTACCGATTATTTCACACAGGATGTCGAAATACGGAATGTTCTGAACAGAATCACTGGAACCACCGCATTGTATATTCTCGCAATAGAACTAACCAGAGGACGGTGAATAAGTTGACATACACCATCCCCCTTGAAGGGAAGACGAAGAAATACCGGCTTTTTAGACACTATGTCACGTCGAATTCCTATGTCGATGGGCTGTTTGAACCTTCCAATAAACGGTTTAGGGTAACGGTTCAGTTATAGGGTAGTCTCTAACAGGCCATCTCTTCTTGAACACTATATTCAGTGCAGCTACATCTGGTCCGATCAAACAGAGTGCGCACCAAACTTTGTTTGTAAGATCGGGGAACAAAGCCTCTAGAATGCATTAGCTGACCTGTCCAAGTGATCTTGCGATGGATTCTTCGTTGAGTCGAGCCATCTGCATTTCTCCTGATGCATACGTCCAGAAGTAGTAGGCTGCTTTGATTCTCGCCTTCCATACTGAAATGTATGCTTGGGTGCAAAGAATTCATGTGATCAATTAAGCTTTGCGCTTGCAGTTGATTGTGTGTGATGAGAAAAATATCATCAACGTATCGCTTGTATAGCTGCACAGAAGATAACTCTCCTGTAACCTGATGCTCAAGTTTTGCTACAAAAATGCCTGTCACAATAGGGCTGAGCGGACTACCCACAGCTACCACATCGATCTGTCTGTAGACAGAGTCTTGGAAAACAAATCTGACGTTTTTGGTGCAGAACAGCAGAAGTTGTCCCAACTCACTTTCGAGTATTCCAACATCTAGATGTGTGCACTTCGTTTCAGAGACTGCAAATTCCGATTGTCTTTTAGATCAGACAGCATTGGCTAGTTTAGCGAACCTAAGTTCATAAGTATGATGACATTTTCATTCTGTTATTCTAGAATGGAATACAGTCGCAACACGCAGTTCCTCGAAACTTTATAGCCCTTTCCAATAGCTTTCAGTTACTCCAGACTATATTGTTGCGCCCCCTGCACGTTACTCAATATATATTTTTTACTTTTATGCCGGCTTTCTTTGTGTGGGACGATGAAGCCTTAGGAACGTTCAACGTTTTGATGGCAGCCGACCAATGGCGACCTGTTTCAAAGGGCCAGTGCTTGTATCAACGTCGTTTGAAAAAGCCACTTTATTCCATCCATATGTCTCATGGCTAGTTTCATGTGAAGTCCGACAACGCACACGAACATAACGTTGCCCTCCATTTCTAGACCGACGCTACCTCTTGACCATACATGAGTCCTCGTAGTGACCAGCGCTCTTGTGGCTCCTCTGAGGATCCCGGTTGCAACCGTTTTAACGCGCTCATCAGTTCCGCAATCGTGGTACCGCGTACGTTTGTTACAGGAGGCCCGATATCAATTCAGTGCCAATTTCTTCAGTCGTGCAACTGATAACACGCAGCGAATGCTTGACGTTCATCTAACGACTCATCTTATATTCTATTCCTCAAGGTCGTTTGACCGGTAAGTCATCGAGCAATGCTCAACGCACTTAAAGGTTCTGGGTACATTTTCATGGAAATTATCCGTAGGAAGTGAAATCTGCCGGTAGGTGGCTATAAAATGATAAATCATTTAATACCGGGCGATATTTCCATGGCATCGCCCAAGACATCCAAAAACATCGATTCCCACGACAGAGAGCGTCGGGTGAGTTAAGAAGATTTGTCTTAGTCGACCGTGAATCGGTTTGTCCTTCATTTTGCGCCGAGATCAAAATTAGCGTTAGTAGTTGTTGTGGTGGCATGAATGTGGTATTTGGTGAAGGATTTTTTAACGTGTGATTAATATTAGACCGTAGTTATCCTATATTCCATTTTAGGTTTCGGATTATTTACAGGGCCTTAAAGGTGTCTTTTAGGGTCGAGAGTTTGTTAGCTTCAGTGAGTTCAAAAGTTGCTTAGATAGGTACATGAATGATTGCATTGTTCTGTACGTGGTTGGTTCAAGCAAGAAATCAGGCAGTGGACGCTTGGAATATGCTCATGTGAGTGTGATTGCCGTTGGGTTTACCTGGTAGATGCCGTTCCACTGTACAAAATACAAGCAACGTAAGAGCGAAAGCCGTAGAGGCCCGAATGCGAGTAGCACGCATGGTGTTTCAGTGCGACATGATGTTATGTTACTTCCGTGTTCGGTATGCTATGAGGAAACATGCAAATTGATGTAATAGACCATACAATCACCATTCAGACGAAGTTCTTCGAAAGACGATATTGGTTTCATCGCATGGCTACTTACAGTAACTCTGACGAGTGGGTGATCACCTTTGTCTATTCATTTCGAAGGTTCAACCGAGATGTTGCAATAATCCGGCGAACAGACCCCAGCTTTATGAACCACCTTATGTGCAATTGGCTATATATAAAGCCGAAGTGGGTCATCCATGCACAGTCGGATGTTGTTCACTTCGGAAATGGAACAAATAACCGTATGGAGAATGCGAATGGGCGACTAAAGAAGCGCACTCATCCCAGAGATCACTTAGCCACGGCCATTAGTGAAATTCGGTCCCACGGCGAGTGGCTAATGCGGGAGTTTGAGATGCAGTGCACCTACGTTTGCGACCGCCAAGAGGTGGTCAGCGCAGCCGTGTACGTTAAGAATATACTCTGTCGACTGACAATGTTCGCCAGTCAGTTGGTGTTGAAACATCTCAAGGGGCGTACTCCCCTGCTGCACTCCAAACGGTTAGACGAGTTCAAGGTAATCGTACCTTATGTGACATCAATTGGTAGCTTTGAGGAAGTCAGGAGGACACACAGTATACAGTGAACATCAGTGACGGCACGTGTGAGTGCAATTTCTATAAGTCCATGTGGTTGCCATGTATTCATATGCTTTCCGTATTCATATAGCACTTTTATCCATACAGTACGTTGTTGTTAATTATGACTGCATTTGTCACGTGGAGTGCATGAATAATGCTGACGTATCGCGCCGCCCCCTCTGCACGAGGCAGTTACAACACCCCTCGCCAGGTAACTTAGGATATCTTTAATTATGCAGGTTCAGTTGCATCGACGTTGAAACGCAAAAGAGACCGTGTGCAGCTCCACTAATAATTGATGATACCTCTAAAGATGAGTTTCGCGTTTTTCCCTCACGCAAGCGTGTCCGAGTGAAAGTGTTGGCAAATGAACACACGGACGTCACTAGCAATGGTAAGTGATACCCCACTTGGTATGTTATATACTGCTTAACATTGGACCAACATACACAGCAAGAGGAGGACATTTGCTGAAGCAGAACTGAAAGCAAGGAGGCTTCGCGGATCCGGACGGAATATTCTAGACAAAGATAACGTATATATAATAAACGTATTCCGACAAATCACTGAAATTTCCACGTCGTGGCGTTGTGACCGTCGAGCATAGACGTCAGTGTGTCCAATCATACGTCGTGGCGTTGTGGCTGTTGCGTGCACGTAGGCTGACCGTCTAACGGGTCTCCTCGAGGTGCTTCTTTCGGTACAATACTTCACTTATCGTTAAACCTCTTTGTTTCCCTGAAAACACCTGAAATTCCATATCCTCGATGATCATGTAACTGCACAACCTTGCCGAGTTCTTTGTTACCTTAATGCCAAAGCAGTTTGCGCCCGATTACGGTGAGCGGTATATACTATATACAGATCACTCCAACTTTCGGCCGCATTATGTTGCAAAGTCATCAGTTGCGACCTTATCTACTTACCCACGGC
>QNGE01003484.1:41443-83147 GCA_008508345.1 Paragonimus westermani
TGTACAGTCGCCGAGGAGGAAACCCCAATTGAGGACATCCTGACTGATCGAACCGTGACGTAATGCCCTATATCGTTTCTTACTGTTTCCTTACTTTTGTAGTAGTGTTACGTGTTTACCATAAACGCTTACCAACACACCCCTGTCCTCCTTCTTCACTGGCATATTACACACTATTTCACATTTTACAAGGTCGTGCACCAGCCGACATTTCAGTTAGTTCAAGGTCACCCGGGAGAATATGTCCAACTGCCTCCCCAGGGTATTTCGCCACTACTTGTTACAAATAGCGCCGGAAAAGTGTTCATAGAAGTCAGCCTTAGCGTGGGAGGACGGGAAGTTTCAGAGTCCTGCAAACGATTGAGAAGACTCTAGCACAGGGTTTCCCCGATTACTTGAAGCCGTCTAAACGTTGGAAATCTCGCAAATTGTTCGGTCAAGACGGGGTTTTGTGCGTCCATTCGTCGAAGGAGATTTTCTTGTTTGTGGCACTGACTGTCGTTTTGATGCGTTTGCTGGACGGCCGTTCAAAAAGGACGTCAGGTTCCACGGTGAACCAGCCCGCAAACTGATGCAGGTCACAAATAACGTATGACGAAGATTTTAAGGCTTATTCGAGAGATGTGGGGAGATCTGTAGATGGTGGAATAATTTGTGAAGACCTGGAGTGCCTCTTGGTCTCACATCTCTGCGAACTACTGTTCCTGAAGCCCGGCTACGGTTTGTCCTACGTCCATGTTACGCTGTTTGCAAGGCACTTCAAGGAATGTTAATAAGCGCAATACCTGGTGTGCCTCGTTTAAATGAACCCACTGGGGACACTTGTGATCCCTTAGGGTTCACCACAAGTGGACAAAAGTTGAACGAGACAAATGTGCGGGGCTTAGTGCCGCCACGCGTTGGTTCCTGATTTATAAGATTAGTGTTCGAGACTGCCATAGGGAATACAGCGAGAGTTGGATTCGAGTACCAACGGTACACCGCCACCCACTCGCCGTCTTGCGGTATAGGCTTTATAGCCAAAGGCTATGGTTGAGAACGCTGATCCTTCTACCGTCTAGGTCTGAGCGCCCTGGCAGTATCTCAGCCCACACACAACCATGCATCCTCACAACATCAACAGTTCAACACTGCATTGGCCGTCTCACAGTATAAAACGGACCGCTCTATCTGCTTCATACAGTAAGGTGGATAGGTGAGAACATGCTACTGCTGACCACTCCCACACTGATGCCTCAAATTCAACTCTCAGGGATTTCCACATTCCCGATTTTGATAACTTCCCCGCAGGTCCCACAACAGATATAATTAATCGTAGTAACACTGTGCCCACAAGTCCAAGCTCTCGCCACTTTGTCTTACACCTCCCTCGTCCTGTGATTTGACCTAGAACGCGGATCAATGTAAGTGCCTTTTGATCCGAATTTTTGAACTACAATCATGTGAAAATCCAACCCAACACAGTTACCCTAAATATCCGCCCCTCTGTATCCAACCCCCCCTGTTTCCAGACGTTAATTGAACCTTTACCTAGACGATTTTGTTTTGTCACGACAATTTGATGATTGTGCGGATAGCCAGTTGTCGGTTATTGTACTTTACATGAGTGGTGCCTGCGCCGCATTGTTTTGAGCCTGATGACTTCTCGGAAGAGCTCTCTTGGGTATGAGTGCCTGTTATGCGATTATAGATCCTATTCAGCCCGTTCAGCCTATTGCCTGGAAAAGATCTGTCGATCGAACCTGTTAAAGTTGTCTGAATATTCACTTTGGAAATTTGTTCAATAATACCATGGCATTACGATCCAATATTGTTTTTAATATTTGGGATCAATGGTTTATCGTCACGCGTTGCTCAACGTCTTCGTGGAAGATCGTACACCTTTAACGTTCCTACTCTGAAACAGATAGTTAAACAGGCTACTCTCGCACGAACGTTAGTCTCGCTGCATATCGATGTTTGCTGTATCTCGAAGATAAGATACCACAACAGTGGTCAACGCATGAAATTAACAGCACCCGCACTTTCTACCCGATGCTAGTTGTACACATCGGGTAACTGACCCATCGGCCGCCATTACCGATCTGGCTAGAGTAGGTATAGTCCTCAGCATGACGGCCGCAACCGCATTGATAAATTGGATTCGCGTTAGTAGTAGACTTTCAGCCGTCCGCTTGACATATTCTGTTAGGGTCAGTTCTAGATGCAAAACTGTCAGAAATTTCTTCGTTGTGTCTGCTTACGGTCTCACTGACCGGAGCGACTTCGGCGTCAGAGACGTCCTTTTATTTGGATCTGGCTGCTCTCCTCCGGTCGACACGTGGTTCTGATATAAACTTTCTGGCCGGAGATTCAAACAGCCAGGTGGGCCGAATCTCGTCCAGGTGACAGCTTTGGGATAGCATCACACCGCTTGAACAATGGCGGGCGACTATTGCAGCTGTGCGCTGAGCATAGGTTGGTTTAGCCAGCACTAGTTTTGGGCATCAGGCGCGTCATTGCTACACTTGGCGCCCCTCTCTCTGAATCAGACCGGGTCTCAGACATATCACACAGCTGTTAGTTATAGGTGGCGTGGTTCCATTCAGGACTGTCGTTGTTGTTGGAGCACGTACCTAGACTCAGATCACGTGCCGGTACGTTGTCGTTTCGTAATCCCTTTTGCTGCGCAACGACCCCACCGATAGCGACGATTGGCTATTGAGATCCTGACAATACCGTCGGTGAAGCATAGGTATCAAACGAGCTCAGAAACCTGCCGTAGTAGTTCTCACCCCGAAGAACCTGATTGCTGCTGGGCCCGGATCACACAGGCCATTTTTGAAACAGATGTGCATCAGTAAGCGGCAAGGGGGTACACGGAATGAGTGAACGTTTGATCTCTGAGGAATCCCTGAAGTTGTTAGAAGCCGGACTGAACATCCCTTCTAGCAGTTCATATAACAATTCTAAAAGAGATGCCCGTAGGAAACTGAAACGTAGCCCAAAAGCTGATCGTGAGGCTTGGTTATTGGGAAACGTCAGGAAAATGGAAATGGGTTCTGCCTCAGGAAACACCGGCAGACTGTTTAACCTTATCTGTGCCACTGGTCCCATGCGACTCTCTGTCAATTAATCTGTCAGCGAGACAGATAGCACATTCATCTATAATGGGTCCAGAAGGTTAGAGCGGTGCGCGGAATACTCTGGGAGTCAATTTAACTGGCCTCCTGCTTCTACCACGTTGCCAACACAAACTTGTAATGTAGTGCCCTGGTCGACAGACGTGGGATCACCCAATGAGACTGAGGTCTGTAATCACATTGCGTCTCTCAAGCTTGATGAGGCTGCTGATCCAGATGACCTTGTGCCAGCAATTTTCAAAGAAGGGGGAGAGGCGTTAGTAGAAGCTTTGACTCATTTGTTTCAACTTGTGTGGACGACAGAATCTATCCTCTCGAGTTGATGTCACTCGATAATAGTTCCTATATTCAAGAATGGTATCGGAGGCTCTTGTGAAAACAACAGGGGAATTAGTTTGACCCCAGTCATCTCTAGGGTTCTGGCATCCATTATACTGCGCAAACTCACTGCAGCTCGGGAGGCGAACATTAGGGAAGAACGGGTAGGGTTTCGCCCCGGGCGGGGATGTATGGATCACATTTATACTCTTCGTCAAATTCTGGAGCAGCGTCACGTTTATCGCCGGCCAACACTTATTATATTTCTCGAGTATGAAAGTGCGTTCGATTCAGTAGATCGATCTACACTTTTAGAGTCGCTGAAACTCAGAGGTGTGCCGACTAAGTACATAAACATACCGTCGGCACTTTATTCCCATACTTCAACTCAGATTAGGGTTCACGGTGAACTGTCTGACAGTTTCAGCACCAGCAGTAGCGTACTTCAAGGCTGCCGCTCTCGCCATTTTTGTTTAATTTCGTCATGGACGACATAATGGAGGATCTTCTACAGAACTCACAAGATGGCGGTGTGGACCACCTATAAGACCACACCAGTCTTTGTCGTGCTTACAGTCTGAGAAATGGTCGGCGCATGTTGACGGGCTCTGTCGAATCGGCAGAAATCCACTTTTGAAATCCTGGCGATCAGCTCCCTTGGTAAAGGCCTCTCCGGAAGAGGTTCGCAGATATGCTGAGACTTCCACCCAGTGGTCGTTTAGGTCGGCATACTCTTGTGACTCGGGTAGTTTACCTATAAGTGCCGTTTCAAAAGCGTTTCCTATACCTCGGAAAATCAGTTCCCAGACAAAAGCTTCACGTTTCCATGCATTCGGACACCAAGCATACCAGTCTGACGAATGACGTTCTAATACAACAAAGGTATCACAGACAGGCGAAACCACCGTTTACAGTTCCCAAGCTAATGAGCAGGCCGAGGTCAGTGGAGGGCGGTTACACCACTACTCATATCCACATTCATATAACCTAGTAGGAACATGTTCTTCCGAATGAATTTCATTTGGTTATCAATTTGTCGTGCATAAGCACCAATACCGCTCTGCATAAAAAGGTATTTTCATATGATCGGAAATTTACGTCTTGCCCCGCGTTTCTCACACAAATAGAAACTCGGGAGCAGTCAATTGAGACGAAACGCAATGGTATCAGAACACTACCTCAAAGTGGGTGGAGTTGACCTGACTAACTACAACTTGAATCAGACTTGTTTGAGACTTACAGACAGCCCGGAAGAAGAGTGTGGTGCGTTACCAGGCTCAGTGTAACCCCGGCCTAGATTTTCAACAACGATACAAACAGCGAATCATCGGAACCAGCCAAAACCGAGGACAAGAGTGTGGGGTGATCCGTGTAGCACAACCACGATACAGTGGTCAAAAATCTTACTGAAAAATCAAGTATTCGAAGTTTCAGTGAGTTAATAATGAGCGCATTCGTGCAGTTTGACAAACAGGGACGCATCACTGCTCTTTTATCATGGCTTTCAATGACGTCCTCGCTCAAAGGGCAACGATATTTTTCTGTTGAGAAAACAATAGCGATGGTAATGGTGACACTATAGGTTTGCACGTTTACCATCTTCGATTGGGTTCCTTCGGCGATCTTCGTAGGCCTTATGTTGTCTTTGTAAGAAGAATCAAGCTCATTATAGGAGTCACTGGTCCTCTAAGATTTTGACAACACTAGTGGTTTATTCCAGATTCTCATTAAACCCTAATTACACTATAGGCTAAGCTTATGCGTTGTCCTGTAAGCAGTGAGAAACAGTGAAAATCGGCAGGTTAGCAAGGTATAAGCAGCACCAGCAGGCTATATTCAGTCTGTTAAGTTTGCTCGAACCACCGTGTTGGGAAGGTAAGTTAGACAAGTCCTTTAATCAGATGTATCTTAGGGAACAGTATTCATACTAACAGTGGCCTGAAAACGACAATGATAATGCGTACTTTTGGGAAAGTGGGGTCAATGCGCGTGGTGGATAAAGGTTGCGTATTGCGGGGTAGATCATTTGACAAAATGAAACTAGAAGTCGTATCGTGCACACGGTTTAAATTCGGTTGGACACTACCCAGCTGCCAAACCAAAGTAGGGGTTTGACTTCAGGGAACTCACCTCAAGTCTGTAGGTAAGGGTCTGATTTGTGAATTGATGAATTATATATAGCCCAAGGACGTTTTACGCACCAGTCCTTTTCCTCCTCACGTACATACACATATGTAATTAAGGGGAAAAGACCGTGATGGGCAAAGAAGAAGTCGGTTGTGGGGCGACAAGAAAAGTGCGCCCGTGCACAGAGATCGGCAAATTGAGCGTCCGCTCCATTATGTTTTGTCACACCATCTAGCATTATCATCGCCAAACACAGCAACAGATCAGTAATTCGTGCTTATGCTCAACTTTGATACAACTACCGAGGCAGAAGCAAGCCTTACACAGTAAACAAAGAATGGAGGAAAACTAACTACTAGAAACATCCAACACCAGAGTGCCTACACTGTGCAAACAAACAACCGAACCATGTGGGAATGTAGGAAGTTATCAACAAGGGAATTTTCTTACGGCTTTCACTGTTCTCTGTAGCTGACTGCACCTACCTCATAAAAAACCGGTCAGGCAACGGCAACGTTTACGCCGCTGAAGTCTCCCAGTCAACGACGGTGCGATACACCAGTCCCGGCTCGCGAGACGAATCCAACCTATAGTGTCCAACCCTTTAATAAACATCATCATCGGGTCATACTCTTTCAACTTTTTGCTCCACACCAGTTAGCCGCAGTATCGGCAAAGTGCTCGGTGTGGCACTGAAGATAGTTCACACCTACCGCACCGAGAGAATAAGTTTTAAGGCACTCAAGTAGCAAAACCACCATGGTCGCCTTATGTAGCGACCCTTCAGCTTCAGACACGTCTCTATGTCGTCAGAGATATCTCAGGTTGGCGAACACCACCCTAACCCTCGAGATACTAGCTTCCAACTCAATCTCCATATCCACCGCTGATAATGCAACTTTCTAGGTACATAAACCGGCCAGAAATTCCCAAAACCTTATAAGAAACGCCAAATCCACGGAATCACGACAGCCTGAGACAGAAACAACATTATTGCTTCTCCATCATCTTTGAACGTGCGGTCATGAGGTCATTTAGGTGAACAACTCTATCACGTTTGATGACAGTAGCGCAATTGCACACCTCAGTTTTAGTGGATGGCTTTAAACCTACGGACAGGGGTACCACAGTGCTTCATGAATGGTCTGTGAGATTTGGGTCTAGCATCTATTGGGATCTTTGGAGTTAGAACAAAGTCTGCAATCTAGGCTAGACTGGTACTTACGCTTTACGCATGGTTTGATCAACTGCAGTTGATGAGGTCGTTGCGCGGTGAAAGTAAGAACAAAACGACGATGTACCAACACATGACCTGAGTATATTTATTCCCAAAGGAGCAGCAGCCCAAATGGAGTTACGCCATCCGTAACTAAAAGCCCTGTGGTCAATTTGAGACTAGGTCTGATTCGGAAAATGAAATGCAACAATGCAGCGCACGATGTCTAAACTAGCAATAGCTGGAAATAGTTTACGCTCAGTAAACAATTGCAGCAACCGCTCGCCATCATCTCAACGATGACACTATCCTATAATTACCTAACCGAGACCTGGCCCCGCCAAGGCGAACGACCTTAGCATTCATATCTCCAGTCACACCCACTCGCTGATCGTAGGAGAGTTGTCAGATCCGAGCAAAGTGTCCTTGTCACTGAAGTCATTACCATTTGTTGAGGAACAAGCACACATAATGAAGTTATTTCTGACGGTTTAGCATCTATAGGTAGACTGGTTGGGACCGGACCGGCGGGAATCGGAATCTACTGCTAAAGAGAATCTGACCTATCAACGGGGGTAATGCTGTCACGTTGTGGGCCATACATATTTCAGCCCGATCCGTAGCGACGACCATAGATTCAGCCGAAGCGTTCAATAAGTATCTAGTAGACAGGGTGGATACAGAGATATTGCCAGGTAGAGGTCCGACGAACCACAAATTTCTGGGCTACGGGGTTGGAGATTAGAATACTGACAACGTTTCTGGAAAACGTAATATACCATTTAGCCATTTGTTCCATGTCTCATACATTGCCGATCATGTTTCATACGCTGCTGATCACGAGTCGTGTGTTTAATATCCCTGAATGGCTCAATGATCATCGAACACAGGACACCCTCGCACTCATCCGTCAGCATTTTGATCAAGAGAAGGCGTCTATCTATCAAACGTCCAGGAGGAAACTGGCCAGGGCCTTGGCCCTTGTGGCGTTTCAGAAACTTCACCTTAAGTGGAATTTTGCTCCCGACAGTGTCAACGACGCAGGTAGTAAGCTCAACTGCTGTTGAAGATACTCGGCTTAGCGTTCTGCGCTTAGTTGCATGTTATGGATAGGCTCACTATGAGTTTTGCTCACTTTGCTCGAATGAGATGGAATTGCCCTAGAGAGTACCCGGTACTGGTGGCTAGTTCCATGTCGGTAGAACTTTGTGTCCATTGGGTTTTGTGGTTATTTTCCACTTGCCATGAAATCGGGTAGCAAACTACAGGGCACGGGTGACTAATGCATCAGTCCGCGCGCCTATCAGTTGGAGTTCAGCTACTCAAGGTGTTCAATGCGTCTGCAGTGGCAGACCTTCGTCCGTCAGAACACTAACTGACGGCTTGATTGCCTAGATTGATAGTTAACGTAATTCACTACACACAGTGACAAGTGCTATGATGCGTTAGGGAGAGTGGTGGTAAACATGAGACGGGATACGGAAATGTGGGGAAGGTAACAGGTCGGGAAACAGATATTCGTCACACAAGCGCCATCACATACATTTCTCCGCCCCATCATATAGCGTTCGTGAATATGTAAATTGTCCATCGGATTTCGGATTCGAAAACAGAAACGTCCTGCTGAAGCAAACTTTAATAGCAGTCCTTCCAAATCTTGAACCCAAATCATGCGTTGGCTAACAGACTACCGATTTCAGCTTAACACCCCCACCCATGAACGAGGCATGACGCGGCAAGCGACAAACTGACATTCGTAAGACGAAGCCTGTAAGACGAGTCCTTGTGGTCGGCAGCCTCGCCAGCGATTATAAGGTTTTTCAACAAGCCACCACTGCGTTGGAGACACCCGGGTTCGAAAACACTCCGTGAACACCGTCAACGCGACCCAGTCAGGTTTGACAGCCGTGCACTAAAACTAACCACACCGTGGCATTATACATTCGGTCTTTCATTGAAATGCTGGGATAGTGAGAGGCTGCAGAAGACGGACGCTATTTGAGCTCTAGCTGAGGTTTATAATTTTACCGTGCACTGCAGAAGCGCTGATACAGCTCCGAATACACATGATATTCTCCAGTGCGTACGACGAAATTCGGGAAAACTTTCACGCTATATTCGCAGTCAGAGTGCTCTTAGGGATCTTCTCTACCGCAAACCTGAACAGCAGTGATGAGGAGCAACCTCACCGCGTTTCAAATGAGATGCTAAAAATCGACGTCAACTTGTCATAAGCTGAGCCTGAATAAATATCCAAAAGCGACGAGCTTCCGGGATGTCTGTACACTTCTGGAGCACATCGCCCGCTGAAAAGCTTGAGGGTGCAACTGTTTACCGAACCAAATACACATTGACGTTTGGAGAGACAACTGTGAATGTTCGAAGATCAGGGGATGCGAGGGTCAACACAGTTAAATTCGGAGTGAAGTTAGGCTTGCTTTTGCTGATATGTTGCTCATGCGGTGAGCCCAGCCAGCAAAGTCAAATAACCACAATAGCCTCTGAGACAATATAGATTGAGCTTGTCCCTCGATGGTTTACGTACCAGTTGTGAAATCTCTTGCTGAAGTGAAGTTGGCGTTGACAAAACCAGTTATCCTGAGTGGCTGCTGAACCAGAGTCTCTGGGGAGATCCATAGGCCCACTGGCTGATGATAGACTTAAAACATGAAAAGAGCGGACGGTTCCCATTCAGATGAGCTCCTCGTTACGTTTGCATAACTCAAGGCTTCTGGTTTCAAATGCGGAGAATCGTCAACAGAAAAATAAGCACAAAATGAGTGGTCGGTGATGTTCATCCCGGCGCTCTAGGCGTTTTCACAGATTTCCGATAGGCTCAACACTGCTCTAGCCCACATCTGACCCACCGACGCGTGTGAATCAGATGTGGAAAGACTACAGGAAGCTCCCCGTAACAGCGGCCTATTCTTTTTCGGCAGTAAGCCGTTGTCGTATTTCGCTTAGTTGTGTCCACAGTTACCACCTAGTAGCCTTGTGGGCCGAAATATACCGAAGTCAGATATCATATTCCAGAGACCGTGAAGAATTTCCGTGAATAGCAGAAAATTCAGCAATGGGTAGCCAAACCAACAGAGATATCACACGGAGTGCCACGGCACCTGTGCACGAGAGGTCAAACATGCGTTCGGTGTTCTCCCATGTCTTCCGATGAGCAAGATTCTGGATATAAGGCGAATACACTTTGGTAGGTACAAGACATTTGTAATCCTACTGATTTGCTTAGGCCTGTGGCAGGCGGCAAACTGGGCTCGAACGGAGTGCAGAAGAAATGTGACATACTAGCACAATCACGGGTGAGGTGCTTTGGTTTATAGTCTTGAAAACAGCGATGTGATTGACCAGTGACTTGGGGACGAGACCGCCAGACGGCGTATTGACGAAGAGGTCAGCGATTAGTACTCGTCCGAAGTAGACCGTTGTAATTACGAAAGTTGTAACCACCGCATATTCAAAAAGCGCCGTGGAAACGGTAGCCAGTGAAGCCACGTCCGTCAACATTTGGCCCGCCATCTTGAATTTTCTGAGTTCCAGTTAGCAATAAAACGTCAGTGCTCCGCCCGGTGTGAAAGTTAATGAACTAAAAATAACGGTAATTTTCCACTGCCTCTGGACCACAACCAGTCGGAGCATATGCAGCAATAACAAACAGACAGTATTTGTGGCGAACGATTTCAGAAGCTCCACCATATTTTTAGAACTGACAGCACAAGCAGAACTTTCTCTGTGCGCATTTAAAGCAGTCCTAACGCGTGCCTGATCACAGATTTGAGCGATATCGGACCTAAGCAAACAAACATTGTGCATTTATTGTAAACCAGTTGACAGAGATTGGAGGTGCAGTACCCTGATAAAATCCTGGAGTCATGTTTATAAAGACAGTAAATGTCAATTGCGAGGGTTATCAACGTTCGTGTAGCGAATGTCAGTTGCTTCACCTACATAAAAATTGGAATGCTGAAGGTGGCAAACCAAGATTGTGCGAGTAGGGGCATTCATCGGTCGAGTAAACATATTACTTTGATGTTTGGTGACCAACACGGTGGCTATGACATCCGTCGTGAGCATTAACAAGGCAAGTGGTAAGTATGTTCCAAGAAAAATTTGTCAATACACGCGAAAAACCATGGGGGAATGTCAATTAGAGAATCAATTTGAGGGCAGAGGAAATGAAACGGTGAATGGAGATGGTTTACAGCAGCTAGAGTGACAGTCTTCAGCTGTTCCGCTACCGTGACATGCTTGCCAGGCTTGCGCATTGCATTGATTCAGAAGGATAAGCTGACGATCATTATAAAAGACAGAAATTCGTGTGGTTCTCGTGGATGTCCAATCGTCAAACAGCCATAGAAGAAACTCCGCCATCATCATTATCATAATAGCTATGAGCCTGACCAAAGGTACGGTGGCTCGGACCGCCGCTCACCTCAACAGTGACGTGGAATATCCGAGATGGAAACATTACTACGAAGGTCAACAAAGATTAAAGAAGACTAAGCGGAAGAACTGGAAATGGTATGGATACAGGTGCGCCATTGACTGCGACACATCACCATCTCGGACAGCGTATCTAACCAGTGGTTTGTGTGATCATGAAGACCCCATCCAGGCAAGCGATGTTTGCCCACTTTGCTCAATGGAGCAGTCAAGATCTTCATATTCCGTGACCACGTTGTTGCTTGACCACCGCGCGGTTCCACCCAACTGTTGGTGGCCTGAGTATATAATGTCCGCTGCGGCAAACGCTCAGCTGGCATACGGAGCACGTGACCCAACCACAGCAAGCTGTGCAACGTAATTAGTTGACCAATTGATCACGCATCCGCAGCGTTCCAGAATACGCGTCGGCAAACCGTCACATTGCCCGCGCGATCATCCCACTTAATGCGGGCCAAGTGGCGGAGACAACGATGTTCAAACACAGCAAGCCTGTTGATATCACCGTTGTGAACAGAGCACGTTTCCGAAACATACAGCAAAATGGAACACACACAGGCATTATATGCCCTTCCTTTCAGCGACAACCGAACGTCTGTTCGACGTCACAGATGGCGCAGTTTGGCAAAGGCAACTCGTGCCTTTACCATCCTCGCTGATATCTCATCAGCAGTATTTGAGGCTGACGAGATAGCGCCACCCAAGTTTGGGGAATAGTCCACAGTCTCAAGAGGATTACCTGCAATGAAGAAAGAAGGAGTGGAAACGCCCCGGTCTTGAAGCAGCACTTTGCACTCTGAAGGTGCGAAGCGTATTACACACAAACGAGCCCGGTCACTCACCGTGTTCAGCATGGTCTGCATGTCTTCGGCAGAGGGGCTAAGTAAGACAATGTCGTCCGCGTACTCCAGATCGGTCAATCCAGCGCCAGGAAGAAGTTCAACACCAAGCTCACCGGATTCGCGAAGCGCATCGTCCAGAATGTCGTCCATGACAAAATTGAACAGGAAGGGGAAATCGGACACTCCGACGAACACCGCTAGAAGTGATGAACGCTCGAGACAGTTGTCCATAAACTCTCACCCTGCCTGCAGAGTGAGCGTACAGTGATATCAATAGGTTCTTGTATTTCTCTGGTATTCTCTTGCGAATGAGACAGCTCCAGAAAACGTTACGAGCAACTGGATCAGAAGCAGCCCTCAGGTCCAAAAAGACCACGATCGTCTGCTGCGTATAAGAATACCGATGTTCCAAGATCTGTCGCAAGATGAAAATATGATCAACGCACCCTCAACCGGACCTGATTCCTGCTTGTCTTCGCGTATCTGACTTCCTCTGGGCTCAGTGAACCGAAATAAAATGAGGCCAGCGAGTAACTCGGACGCAACAGACACCAAACTGATGCCTCTGTAGTTTTCACATAAGCCTCGGGCCTCCTGTTTGTAAACAGGAATGACTGTTGATAGGCACCAATCACAAGGTACCTCTCCAGTCTCCCAGATTGTCTGGAGAAGTTTTGTCAGTTCTGATAACAACCTCAATTCATCATCCTTGAAAAGAGAAGGAGAGAGTAGGTCTGGTCCAGGAGCCTTAATATGCTTCAATAATGTGAGCTTCAGGACCACTTCTGCTTCCGATGGAGGACCGTCTGGAATGCAGTAGCCGACCAGTCGAGTCTCGTTGCCCACACGATATGACTGAGGCTAACTGAACTGTTCTTCAATATGTTCAGGCCACCTGTCGAGTCAGCGCAACTGGCCGGTGGTAAGTTAACCATCTTTTTCACATATGGTCTCACTTACACCGACTTGACGGTCAACACAACCACGGATCAGGGAAAACGCCTTCTGCTGTTTCCATGAAAGAAGGCTTTTTCCATCTCTTTCGATCGTTGGACAAAGTAGCGTTCATGGTCTCTGCGCAAGCTTTCCGTCAGTTTACGTTTAAGTTCTCCACGGTCGTTATCATATTCAGAACCAGGTGGGATAGAGCGACCCTTGTTCATAAGATTTATCAACGTGATGGAAATCCAGTTCTGTCGAAAGTGAGCAGCTCTGTCGGAACAGGAGAAAGAAGTCTCTGACTATTAAAAATAACCACGTCTATGTCCAAATATCCATGGTCGAGGACTCTACACTTTACAAACAAACGACTGAGCTGTAAATGAAAGTAAGACCTCATCAGTGCGACAGCCTCCTTACGACCTTGACAGCTCTGCGTCACTAAGTGCACCAATTATACAGCCAACTCAGCCAGACAACAGCAACTTTCATACGACTGAGCCCAAACAGCCCGAGAATAAAGCCCTATTCACCGAAAATTCAAGTAAGGTAAGCTCATGATTACCTAATTGTTACGAGCCTCTGAGAGAGGAAGGCAAGAACGAACAGAAACACCGCGAGCACTACCTCGATCACGAATGAAGCGTAACTATATCGCAAACGACACAACTAATCAGAAGGCAGGTACTCGGACCTGACTCTCGCGACTTAAACCCCCCCAACAAGGAAGGAAAAAGACGGCCTTCAAACGAGCTTTGGTTGCCGCTCATCCCGAAGGCAAAGCAGTGGCTCAAAACCGCTGTAGTTATAGGTTTTCGGTGATCTTATCCCTGGGACACCGAACGAACGAATCATGAGCAAGCGCGCGAACTCCAATCTTCCAGAATAATGGCGGGCATTCGAATTCTCAAAATAGATGTATCTATTTTCCTCGGGAAATATGGCGAGTTTTTGGGAAATAGTACTTCCTCTAACACGAGTGTATATATATACATGTATGTGTATGTGATTAGATGTGAAACGCGAACACCGAATGATGAGTAGTTGTTGTGATATCTCCATTCCACATTGGGGTCCGTTGCCAAACAAAATGATGGTGGGAAATATAACACATCAGTTCTCAGCTCGTCAGTATGTTTGTCTAAATATCGCTCGTCTTCGCTGTAGGTGTGCTGAATGGAGTGTGGTGAGTCTCGAGGTCGATGTGTCTGTTGAAAGCGTTATCAGAGAACGATCTAAGGACCAGTTGTTCCTGCTTCCATTTTGCTAATCTGATCACCTTGGCGTTTGCCAGTTCCACCCCGTGACCAGTGGTTGCACAGTGCTGCCGAAGGCGACTACTTCTCTGTCCATGTGGCTGTGTAGCATCCCCGCTTAAAATTCCATCGTTTCGAGTCGCATTGGCCTTCTCCTCCTCCTAACAGCGTCCGCCAGCTCAACATTCTCTAACATGAGACTCAGTAGCCAACGCGGCCTTACTGTATTATCTCGACCCCGATTCCTCCAGCCACACTGCGGCCAACGTACTGACTCAGTATCTGACCCAGTTCACCATTCACGGGCCAACAAGTCTGGCAGCTCTGCTTTTATTGACCATCTGTCGGAGAACCTTTCAACGGTGCAGCTCTTACATTCGTAAGCAGCACGGTGCACACCTTGAATTAAACTTTCTCACGGCTGAAGCTATTAACATTTGCCACGGCATCATTTATCCACAGGTTAATCCCGCACAAGATCATACATCTCAACACTCATATCACGTCTCCGGCACGGACCATTCATCAGAGGTAACAACGTGCCGCTCATATTGTTTACACTAAAACATCCCCGACATTCAGGACCGACCCGGAGACAACCTCCATCGTTTATTCATACGACAGTAGTTTTCCGCCACGGTACAACTCAGTCAGCATCGGACCCTGCGACGTCGTAGGCACTACTCAACACCGACAATGCTGGAGGAGTACGACTAGCATCAACGTTCTTGCAACACAGTCACTCTTGTCTGCTCACCGGCCCAAAATCACCCCCAGCTACCAACGCTCTGTGTTTTGCAGCAGCACAACAGACGCTTCGTTGGCTCAAACGATTGTCCACGCAATAACCTTGCGTGTGCAGAACCATGGATATATCCTGACCAATATCACTTTCTACTGAAGAATTGCGCAGATAACACTGCCGGCAGTAAACCTACACCATCCGCTTCATTTCAATCCACCTGGTATTCACTCGTGATTTGCCGGATGATGCGTGTCAGGTTAGACAATGCGCACTATTCCCAGGTGCTGTTATCAAGCCGTCTGTCAGTTTTCACTTGCGTGTTCATCACACAGTATCAAAATTTTTACGGCGAGTTCCAACTCTTTTATTGCACATCCACTGGAACTTGACCCGCGTCAGTGTGGTATGAAAAATCTTTTGAAGACATTCCAGAAAAGTGCGAAACGCTTTGAGAATCAGTAAACCGTTCAAAATATGGCATACGTTCAAATTCTATCAATAGTGAGGTACATTTCCTTCAGGATGCTTGCTTCCCGTATGATCGCCTACATTTTAGACATTTTGGAACGCTTGAACATGTTCACTGAACTTCCCAAAAACTCGTCCTGAGACCGCTCGACGGTAGTTCCCTCAAGCTCCCTTCTTTCATATTAGGCGTTTTATCCTGATTCCATTTGTACACCTTGTACTTTGCATCTTTCGAGGTTTTCGCGCTGTATGGAAGTAGCGACTAAAAAGGAAGTACAATGGTATCGAGCCTATATGGAATCTCTGTCAGTTTCTAACTGGTACACTTCAACCGCATCGGGAAAATTCCACCTGCCCCTGCCATGAGCCCTACATACACCAATCCATTAGGTCTCAACACGCGTCATCACCTGTGTGGCTCGCGACTGTGTTTTACTCATGTGAGCCTTGCTACACCAAATTCACCACTAACGCAAACGCAGGCCATCGTCGATGATCTTACATGTAACGACTCGACGACCTCGGATGTACGCAACTTCTTCAGTTAAACTGCCACATTTGCCATTCCGCACATTGAGCTCGGCCGTTCACACTATTTACCCACTGGGTTAGTTTCACTCTAGACTGGCGCAGAAGCGTAAGGAGGAGGACCTTGTAGGTTCAGGTCTTTTGTGTATGTATTCATGGAATCCTGAATGCTATAAACGAAACCACAGGGAAGTGGCTCATGCGTCGACAACCCGGTAACATGGTCGAAGTTTGCCTACCGCCACCCTTTTGGGGGAGGAGTACGTAGTGGCCAGCGGTAGTGTGGTGTCTCTAAAGGTCCCGGCTTCAGCCTTGTTTCCTTGCTTATCTTTCCTGTTCGCATGATTTGGTGTACCCGTGCTATAAGGGACCTGATACGAACTTATTGCCACCTTCTTCAGCCGTGCATCTAATTGCAGGCAGTGAACGCTTGATATTCTCCGAACGTCTCATCTACTAATATTCCACTCTTCGAAGTCGCTCAGCCTAGACCTTATCGAACGGTGTGTAAGACACACGAGGGTTCTATGTGCTTTTCGCGTGACGCATTTGGGCTGGATCTCACATCGCGTTCCCCTTCTTTTTTCTCTTGGTTGCCGCTGTTGTTTGCAGACTAAGCCATAACTATTCACCATATTTTCAAACATTGCTTTAAGTATACGGTTCGTTTCCAAACCCCGCGGCGTCCTTTTAGTTTGGTGCCTGTCGGGATTACATTTCAGTCGATCTCCACGAAGACGTTTTAAATTGTTGGTGGATGAAAATCGAGGGCATACTTACTTGTCCGTTGCGAGTTAAGCATCAGTAAGAACCACTGTTTTATTACCGTTTATGATGATAACGAATATACGAGATTTACAATGCATATGATAGCAGCAAGCTAGTGAATAAGGTGTCAATATCAAGCAGTGAGACGTAGTCACTGCGTCACTGTAACGCCTGTGAGCGGATCACCTCCACATAAAATGAAGGAGCGGAGGGTGGAGTTTCCTAGTCAAGATAATGTGATCAAGACAATAGTGACCACGAAGGCAGAAGACTAAGTGGAACTAGTTAGCTAAAACTCACAGTTGACGAAGGTATTTTAAAACTGACAGAGCCTCTGCAAGATGGCTCACGAAAGCGAAATGGAAAGCGGATGTCCGACTTGTCGCTCCTGTACTAGAAAATTGTAGCAGATTAGGTCATGTCCGGAAAAGGGGTTTGTAACAAACAACAATCTTTCCTGATATCCCGAACTAGCGGCCATACATGCAGCAGCAAGTCCTCTATAATCCGCATAATATCCGTAGCATTTGCAAACGCTAATCACAAATCCAAGTAACCAATGCAGGTTATATCGCAGAACAACGAACTTGAGTGAACCCAGGCTGTCTGTCCGACCTTGAAGGTTCATCACGGAAGCAACGAGCTCTCTGTATATATTGATCAACACTACCCACCATCAAAAGCTGTTTGAGCTGTTGAGGGCTCTGAGGTAGGCTATAGAACAGCCCCGGATAAGTGGTAGGAGTGAGAAACTCATTAGCGCCCTGACAACCACAAATTAACTGGACAGAATGATTTATCCCGGGTGTTTTCGGAACAAATAAGGTGTCTCCACCTCCAAGAAGCCTAAANTGTCTGTCCGACCTTGAAGGTTCATCACGGAAGCAACGAGCTCTCTGTATATATTGATCAACACTACCCACCATCAAAAGCTGTTTGAGCTGTTGAGGGCTCTGAGGTAGGCTATAGAACAGCCCCGGATAAGTGGTAGGAGTGAGAAACTCATTAGCGCCCTGACAACCACAAATTAACTGGACAGAATGATTTATCCCGGGTGTTTTCGGAACAAATAAGGTGTCTCCACCTCCAAGAAGCCTAAAAAACGTTATACACAAAACCGTCTGCTTACCGCATGAGAGGCAAAGAAACTGGCGCGTAGTCAAAATGAACCTTTTGAAGCGCGGGTAACTCGAAATTTGGTTCAAATTTTCTCGGTGTTACTTCCTATTCATATTTCTGTTCTACTGGTGCTGTGTGCATCAAAAAGTGTATAGGACTGCTGCTATTCGTTACCGAATAATATAACGATTCTTTATTTATTGAATTATTTCCTCTACGTAGTATCCGTTTATTTCCACGCCTTACAACGTAGGGTGTTTGCACGTGCCCCTGAATTTTGCTTATTGGAAAACATCGGACGGCGTTTGAATGTCCAACTGGACTGTGTGTGGTGCACAAAATGACAGAACCCTACAGGAAAACCCGGACGAATGCTGCCACCGACGTACTGAAAACTCTGCCCCCAAAGTGCCCCACGTACACCAATCTGAAACGCCGAAAACACATCGAGGTAGATGATTGTCGCTGTCATGCGCAAGGGAAATGAACCGACGACGTGCTAGAAAAGTGTGAAGCCAGTGAGGCAACATTAATTAGGGCAAATGGTGCAAACATTGGTAATCGATTAATGAAGTGAATAGGACGAGTTGGAACATGGACTCTACGCCTCTGCGATATTGTCTCGCCTGCCGAATATAGGGATTTTGGGGCTGCGGCTGTTGGCCCGTTTTTCAGATCTCCTTAAGAGCCTGGTCATGAGGTGCTGAATGTAGAACGCCAGGTCGATGACCTGCATAATAGCTACTGTTGCAGCGTAACTCCATCGGTTACGTGTCAGCATGGCTACCAGGAACCACTTCTTCATAGTGCCGTTGGAAGTTTTGTCGCGCATGTTCCACAAAATGTGCACTCGGCACAGTAGTTGATGAATACGCGGCATTTCCTGCGTAATAGCCCCTTGAATGGCCGCGCTGTCATCCATCCTCGTCGTCCTTATGTCCATCAGTCCCAAGAAGAGAAGGAATTGGAATAATAATAATAATAATAATAATAATAATAATAATAACTCAAATAAGCTGAGGATCCTGGTTGAACGCTGACCCTCTCTCGAACACCGGCGGACAAGCGCAATACATGTGCCCTACGTACGCATCCGTACACCCGTCACTCATGATCACTGAAAGCGTGTTCGGTGGATCGGATGCCCGACCGAACTTCGAAGCGCACGAACTCCGCTCCAACTACATCTAAATTTGGGAACTGCCGTGGAGACCAGTGTAGTGGATCTAAACGCTATATACAGGTTAGATGCGTATACAGAATCAAAAGAGTGATGAAAAATGAAAACCACTGACTCCGTTTGTCCGTTAGCCCTTAACTCTCCCAAAATCCGTACACACGTGACAACGAACGCAGATAGAGAACACAGGGCTCGCGACCTTGGAAGTGTGTATTTTGTTATTTGAATCAACTCACGTGATTTAAACAAGTGTACATGTAAATTTGAAGAAGGTAAAAAAATGTGAGACAATGAGAATTATGCTGTACAAAATCGAAGTAGAACTGACAAATCAACAACAATTGCACTCATGCTTTCAGTTCAGAAGAAGGCGTCCTCCGATGTGTACTGCACATTTATCGCAAGTGAAAACCAATTAGGACCAGTAAATTGTGGAGACACCTGATTGGCTCACAGGGTGCACTGGGTTGACCTGATGAGGCAGCAAGGAACCCACCCCAGGGGGAGGGGGGACACGCGCGTTAGTGGCAGCAAACCATGTTTCTGTAGGTGACACGCACGCTGTACCGTATCTGGTTCTTTGTTGTGAATCACTGAAAACTAACTGACTTATATTGCACATTACTCATCCTTGTCGACAATTATCCGTATCAGATCTAGCAGTACTGGGACCCAGCAGACACAGTCTGGAGCAGCAAGCGCCTGCGGCTGGTATGCATGTAAAATATCCGTACATACGACTTGGCAAGCTAGCCGGATGTGAGGGGATTGTGTCCTTAGCCCTGGGACAGAAGTCACAAATTACAAGCATGACCAATAAAAAAGTGGGCGGCGAATCAAAATCGCCAAACATGTAAGTCAAGCAGAGAGGGGATCTGACCAGGACGATGCTGCGTAGGGGCGCTGCCTTACTGTGTCCACGGTCTGTTGTGTCAGCGTCGTTAAGAATGTGAAGAATCCGCTTTCGCGGTCCTGGTGAGAAACTGGTGCTCAGTTCATCTTGGGTGCATTAAAGTCACCCGTAATGAGCAGGTGAGTAGGACGTTTCAGTTCTAGGAAGTTGTTTAGGTTTGCGAGAAGGGGGACACAACAAAGTGTTGATATGCGGTACACTGTTGGGATCCCAAGGTTTTCAGTGAGTGTCTGATTGCAATACGAGAAGCAACACGAAGGGTTCAGCAGACGGAGAAGTTGGTCGCCTCAAAAATGCCAGCCGTCATGGTGTCTCTTCATCGGAATTAAGCAGGCCTATGTTTCTAGTAACGACTGCGGTGTGTGGCGTTTTCACCTTGTCAAGGATGCACGGCCCCTAGTGAAGGTGCCGCGCAGTTTTACAAACTGCTTCGTAGAACTGTAAGGGGTGTTTCAACACGTCTTGCATGGAAGAAAGAGGGACGATCCAGCAAAAGTCTTCACAAGCTAGCAAAATATGTCCGAACAGCTGTTTATTTACAACGACGCTATATCACTTGGGAGACACTAATTAAAGATCATGAAGAGAAAATCAAAGGCAAATAGCTGTGCTAACGTTACCTCGTGTAAATGATTAACAATTAAGACAACTTGCTGACCGATGTTGCACTGGTAACCAATAAATGCTTGTTGACAATATTCGCGGATTTGGAACGATGCAAAAACTGAGATGCACCTAAAGGTGACAACTCCGTCCCCTCTCTTCTATCCAACGTATTCATATATATCACACATCACTTCTACTAACATTCTACGCACATTGCCCACGAGTTCGTTGTTGTTAGCGTATGGTTCCAGTCTTCCCTTTGTTCCCTTACTACTGTAGCCAGATGTGCCATCTGTGGGACTATAAGAACCTATCGTGGTGCTAGCCCCTTGCTTTTTCGTTCATACGCTCAAAGTTCCTCCCAGCCTTACGCTTACGTGATCAAGAAGCTGTATTGAGTAAACGGCGAGTCTGCTAACAAACGTCATTGATCGATCTACTCACCGTTCCACTACTCACCTCAACGTAACAAGTGAAGGTTCCAGGAACTTGGACGTAAGAGAAACTTTAGCATAACCGCACGAAAGCCTTCAGAGAGGACGGATGTTGACGGAAACTTCGGTCGACCTTCAGTATTTGAAAAAGCGTCGGATTGGTTAGGCGGTGTTTCCAACGACAACAGTTGAAATATCGTTATCTTTGCGAACGGAGCCTGCGGTACTGAAGATGGTGAAGATTCATTATACGGCCACGAGTAAAGCTGCATTACCCACTTCAACACATTAACTTCTTTGTTAGTCGTTTGTAGTAAGTTTGCATGCACAAGGCAATGTGAACGGGTACGGTTATACTATCAAGACAACTCTCAGGTCACAGGCGTAGTGGACGAATGGGTATACACTCAACTGTCGTCCACTAACCATTTTAAACACCTACCTGAAGGTCAGTCGAAATGTAGCTCATGCAGGCACCGAAGTAAAAGAACGCACCAGAGTTTGGAAACGAACCGTATGGTTACATCGGTGTTTGGAAACGCGATGAGCATTTAGTTCTAGCCTAGTCTGAGGCGAACGGCTGCAACCACGAGAAGAAGAAGCAGAACTAAGTGTAATGCGGACTACGTTACAATAATAGTCCACATGACANACACTCAACTGTCGTCCACTAACCATTTTAAACACCTACCTGAAGGTCAGTCGAAATGTAGCTCATGCAGGCANTGAGTAAACGGCGAGTCTGCTAACAAACGTCATTGATCGATCTACTCACCGTTCCACTACTCACCTCAACGTAACAAGTGAAGGTTCCAGGAACTTGGACGTAAGAGAAACTTTAGCATAACCGCACGAAAGCCTTCAGAGAGGACGGATGTTGACGGAAACTTCGGTCGACCTTCAGTATTTGAAAAAGCGTCGGATTGGTTAGGCGGTGTTTCCAACGACAACAGTTGAAATATCGTTATCTTTGCGAACGGAGCCTGCGGTACTGAAGATGGTGAAGATTCATTATACGGCCACGAGTAAAGCTGCATTACCCACTTCAACACATTAACTTCTTTGTTAGTCGTTTGTAGTAAGTTTGCATGCACAAGGCAATGTGAACGGGTACGGTTATACTATCAAGACAACTCTCAGGTCACAGGCGTAGTGGACGAATGGGTATACACTCAACTGTCGTCCACTAACCATTTTAAACACCTACCTGAAGGTCAGTCGAAATGTAGCTCATGCAGGCACCGAAGTAAAAGAACGCACCAGAGTTTGAAAACGAACCGTATGGTTACATCGGTGTTTGGAAACGCGATGAGCATTTAGTTCTAGCCTAGTCTGAGGCAAACGGCTGCAACCACGAGAAGAAGAAGCAGAACTAAGTGTAATGCGGACTACGTTACAATAATAGTCCACATGACAAACATTATACTGTGAAAGTTACCCACAACATATTTTGCTTGCACCATAAATCGATTACTGCCTTATTTACGAATTTGTGTTATAACCAACTCTGCCTTTGCAATTGGTGACTGAGATGTTGCTGTTTATCTTGCACGTTCCGGGCTGCTTACTGTCGCTGCAGGTTAGCTAAACACGCCGTTTCGCAATGAGTAAAACTCAACAACTCTACTTTTCCGGCAGCACGGGTCAACGTTCAGAAGAATTCTACTGTTATTTCTACTGTTACTGGATTGCGACTGACCGTTCATCAGTCCAACGTCTACCAACATCTTCCAACGTAATATTATCGACCGTTGCAACACACACGTAATGGCTGAAGAAAGCCTCCTGCCTCTTGGTCTCATCCCCAGTGTCAACTAGTCCTACGACTTCAGCTGGCTCCTTGTGCAGGTCGTAAAATCTCATCATCCGCTATAATACCAGCCTCTTTCCCTTCATTCACATCCCAGGTGGCTCGCAACCTGTCTCACAATTCAACTGTCACCATATTTTCCATGCCCACATCCTCAGTCGTTGAGAATTCCTCATCAGCGTCTGGTTATAATCGTCCTCAAATTGTGCACAAATTGGCCCCAACACAATCCGATCTTTCTCCTGATCGTCATGAGTAGGCTAGCAGGGAATCTCAAGTGTTGAGTGAAATTCATATTGTTGTACTTGGATTACAGGTGGGCATTCGAAAATTATAATTGCAAACTACTCACTCACGTATGTGATAGATAGGTGTGCCGAATTCAGGTAGGGAGTGTCTGAACTGAATTCTCTAGCCTGTGGGTGAATTGAAGGAGTTACAGGCATTAGAGAAACAAGACTCAACCAGAACCCCACTATTCCCACCAGAGTTGCCTATCACATGCTTAACGCCCCTTTTAATACAGACAGCCCCCACAGTATTAATGCTCACCTAAATGCATCCCGTGATCCCTTTGCGGACAACGTGCAGGTAGATATGACCAATCCATCTCAACGTTACCCTTTCTTATTGCGTCACACACCGTTCAAACCTCCCCTGCCTAGCCCACCTCCCATACCCCCATTGCCCCAATTCACCTTACTGACAATTTTCCAAAATTGTCTGTCATGGACTCTGACGCTGGGGACATTTCATTAGTTATCGATGCGCTTACCGTAACCGCATCAGACCAAGGGATGTTACCAAAGTCTCTGAATCACAAAGATCCTTCTGCTTCGGACATTTTAGAAGGTCTAAAGATGTCGTCGAACAAGGAAAATGCACTAGATTGATTGCTTTTGAATGCACGCTCACCGGTCAATAAGATGCAGATTTTTAGATCCTTCGTCTTCCTATATAATCCTTGCATTATTCTGGTCGCTGAAGCTTGGTGTACCCTTGAGACTTCAAACACACAACTAAATGTTATAGGTTATCATATGTTCCGAAGAAATCGGGATGCAGGACGATGCTGGCGATCTCAATTCTCCTTTAGGAAATATACGGGAGGACATCACGTCATTAGAGTCTTGGTGTCAAACCTGGCTGATGAAATTCTCAGCCAATAAATCCACCATTGTTGCACACGGTTGTCATATATCAGAGGACTTCATAAAGCTGAATTGTCATGCTATTCCAACTGCCAAATCAGTCTGCGACCTAGGTATACGTTACTCAAACTCATCCAATTTTGCTGAACATATATCTTTCCTAGTAGCTAAAACTAGACGAACGATTGGATACATTAATCACTCATTCTTCTTTCCTGCAACTCGACTGCACCTTTATAGGCTGTGCGTACGACCCCAACTTGAGTACTGCACGTTCATATATATTTATATATTTATATATTTATATTTATAGGCTAGCTCTGGAAATTCTCTAACGTGCACTTACAAAAGGTTTAGTGGGTTATCCGTCTTCTTTGAACTACAGAGAACGCTGCCAGACGCTTAAACTGGATCCTCTTAGGCTACGGCGTCTCAAGCTAAACCTTGCGCTCATGTAAAATCTGGTTTATAGCAAAAAAAAGTTACTGTCAAACTCGCGATTCGCCTTCAGCATAGCTTAAATTACAACATCAGGGGCAAACAGTTTACTTTGACAACTCCTAAATCCCTTAGATAACTCCGTTCGAGTTTTTTCCTTGTGAACTATACGTACATTTGGAACAAACTCCCACATGTAATTAGAACTAGTAAGAATATACATAAATTCAAACGAAGCTTAGAAACCTTCCTGACATTAAAGAACGTCGTTGATTTTAAAACTCTGCCTACCTGGAGACGATATCTTCGAAAACGGACCTAATAACATCTAACCACCTGATCTAATCTAATAATAACAGAGTGTAAATCTATACATGGTGCAATGCCGCACACACGTCGAACTGATCAAAGCTATCAACTTAGCCATTTGAGAAATTCCCCATTTCGAAACCTATTATCTCTCCAGCAGCATAGATATTGTACACAGCTCTGTCAAACAATTGCAGCTACATAACAAAACTACAGCCAACATATGACATCCCAAACATTCCCGTTATTAGTGACCAAACCACCCTGGTACTCTTACTCCATACTCACCGATTATCAGCTCTGTATAGCTATCAACTACTAAGCAATAGCTGTGAAAGCCAAAACTGTTTAGAGAATATATATAGCTTAACCTATTTGCCTCATACGATTACATATAAATACGTGCGCTTCCAATCAGCGATTTCAGCGATTTCAGCGATTGATACACGGGTTCGAGGCAACGGCCCAAGGTTCCCGGATCCAGTCGGTTTTCCTTGCTCAGTGTCAGCGGGCTTCTGTTGATCTGAAAGGCGATAATTGAAAACAGGGTGTAGCACCGCTCTTGGAGAATACAGTGAATACCAAGAACAGAGAAAGATTATTCGCATAATGCAATTTTAGATAAATGAGAATCAAGCAAAGCTTTAAAACGATCCCTAGAAGCGCTACTGACGACCTCAGAAGGAAGGCTGTTCCAATAGTTAATAACCCTGTAAGAAAAGAACTGCTGCCTAAGAAAGGTCCGAGGACGAAGCTTGAAAAGCTTTCTATTATGTCCTCGCCGGCCGTCATCATTCGCTACAGTGAAGAACTGTTCTACAAGACCTACTCTAAAGAAGAAGTGTGTGAGTATTAAATCCCCGCGAAGTCTTCGAAATTCAAGTGGGTAAAGGTCAAGAATTTCAAGTCGAGACTCGTAAGTAACATTACTCAGGCCCGCGACCATCTTGGTGGCCGCGCGCTGGACACGCTCAACAGCTAATATGTCTCTCTGCAGGCCGGTATACACGACCTGATTGGCATACTCGAGGAGCGGTCTTATATAAGTCCCGTAAAGCGTTTGAAAAGCGTTCTTGTCCATGCGGGGGAAAGTGCGCCTAATCATCATAAGAGCGGCAAATCCCTTTTTTGCCGCCATCTCATGGTGATACGTGAAGGACAAGTTAGATGACAACCAGATGCCCAGATCTTTCTTCAGGTCGATTCTCATGATATCTACTGTGCCAGATGCGCTATGAATCATGAAGGCATTGCCAGAATCTCCACCGAGTGACATGTGAGCACATTTATTGTCATTTAGTGGGAGACTCCAATCGTCCGACCAGCGCTTGATCGCGTCAAGATCAATTTGTAGTGCGCTGGGATCAGTGGCATTCCAGATTTTTAGGTCGTCTGCATATAAGAGGACGCTGCTGGAAATGTTGCTTGGAAGGTCGTTGATGTAAATGAGGAATAACAAAGGACCTAGAACTGACCCTTGGGGAACTCCCGCAGAAATGAAAGAGGGAGACGAAAGGTCTGCTCCGGTCTTGACCCTAAACGTTCTATTATCAAGAAAAGAGGCAATCCAGCGAAGAACCTCTCCTTGAATACCGTAGGCTTCCAGTTTGTGTTTCAGGGGGCCGTGTGGGACACGGTCAAAAGCCTTGGCAAAATCAAAGAAGATGGCATCAGAGATGAGGCCATTGTCTTTGGCCTCCGTCAGACTATCCATGAAAATAAGCATGTTTGTTATGCATGACCGATTAGGAAGGAAGCCATGCTGTGTGGAAGAAAAAAGATTATTTGATAAGAAGTGATTGAGTATGGCGCGCTTTAGTAGGCGCTCCATTATTTTGCACGGGATGCTAGTGAGGCTGATTGGCCGATAACTAGCCGGAGAGTGCCGGTCACCCACTTTAAATATGGGTGTGACCATCGCCTCTTTCCATGCGCTAGGGAGGATGCTAGTCTGGAGTGTTTGCTTGAACAGCTTATAAAGGGGTTCAGCCAAACTAACAGCTGCTTCCTTGAGTATTCTGGGATGGATCATGTCGGGACCCATTGCACCGTAAGGATTAACCTTGAGTAAAAGGTCTTCGACATCTAGCACAGAAAACTCAGCGGTCACGAGTGGTTGCCTGAACTTCTGCAACGGTAGTACAGGATGCCAGCTCGGGGATACGACGTTATAGATTGCCGAGAAGTACTCCCTGAATAACTCGGCCACAACTAGGGAGTCAGATGAAGTCTCCCCGTTGGGTAGTCGTAAAGAAAGAGCTGAAGGTTTGTTCTTTCTTAGTCGTCGCATATGCTTGAATAAGAAGTTTTTGTTCCCGCGGGCTCTTATGAGGATCTTCTCTTGTACGAGTTTGGTGTGTTCGCGGATTTCCCGCCTACACCTGTTTCGGACAATGTGGAACGCGCTTAGGTCCTCTGAGTTTCCAGTAAGCTTATGCTTCGCGAATAATTGGGAACGGTTATCGAGAAGACGACGTATCCTGCGTGGAAGGGGTGGCCGATAAGAGAAAATGCACAGTTTGCGCGGTATAAATAAGTCGTCTGCTTTTTGAATTGCGCTGTGAAACGTGTGGTAGTTCTGGTCCACGGAGTCCAAGTCAAGAAGAAGTGAACCTAGGTAGGTTCTCAGGCCGTTAAAATCTGCTTGATTAAAGTTTCGAACGGTGAATCTTTTTGCTGGTTGTTGTAACCAGTAACAGATAAGGTCAAAGGCTAACAGAGAGTGGTCACTGTGTCCAAGTGGTGGCTTGATGATCACTCTGTCTACCAGGTGGCTCTCATTAGTGATAACTAAGTCGAGCAAAGAGGGAATCTGACCAAAACGGTGGCGCGTCGGGGCGGTGACGTGCTGTGTCCACGCCTTCCGACGTATCAGCGTTGATAAGGAAGTCGAGAATCCGCTTTCACAGTCCTGGTGAGAAACTGATGCCCAGTTTATCTTGGGTGCGTTAAAATCACCCATAATAAGCAGATGTGTAAAGCGTTGTAGGCCTAGGAAGTTTTCCAGGCTTACCAGAAGGGTGTTGTCGTCGGGAACGTCTGATGAAGGAGAACGATAAATAACCCCCACTAGGAGTGAGTCTTGGCCGCGCAGTGGTAGTCGAAGCCAAAGAGCGTCACATTTATCAGAGGACTGGAAGCCACCAATAACCGTGGGTGTCGGGAGACACTGCTGAAGAAAAATCGCAGAACCCCCCATTCTCCCTCGGGCAGAGTCAGCCCGGTAAACAGAATACCCCGGAACACTCAGTTCACTGTCACTGATATCACCTGTAAGCCAGGTCTCCGTGAAGGCGAACATGTGGGGTTGGGTGTCATGAATTAACTGTCTGATTTCCGGTAATTTATTAAACAGACTCAGACAGTTGGTATACATGCATCTGAAAGCTACTTCCTCGTTGGATTTCGCGAGAAAATAGAAAGGATGGTGCGAGGAAGAGCCTGGGAAAGAAGGCCTAGAAATGAGGAGGGTGGTGGGGCTGGACTCGGTCTGTTCTTCCGAGTTGTTCTGACGACCCTTCTTCGAGGATGTGGGCGCGACATCACCGCCTGTGCGTACGTCAGCGACCCTAACGGGCGTTCGATCAGCGTTCTGGGTGCCGCCACCTGGGAACTTTGCGTCCCCGTCAAATTCCGCTGCTTGGGAGGGTGTTTGGAAGTTTTTACCCACGGAAAATTTGACTTCCTCGTTTGCTGGGAGCGGGGTTTGGAAGACAGCAAAGGGCGCTGTGTTATGGGGCCACTGAAAGAGATATTTATAGGGGTGGGCCAAATGGATGCTTTTTGAGCTGTAGGAGGCGGTCCTAGCAGGCTGCTTCCGTTCCGAACTCTTGGGAGGAAGAGTCTTCTGCTGGGCAGTTTGGTGGGTTTCAGGGTGGGTAACTCTGAAGACGGTTTTTGCGCGGTGTGTGTATCCTCAATGCTTGTGCCTGTGCCTGAGGCGCCGGTCGTTGGAACGACCATACAGACGGTGCCTCCGCTTTCCACAACAGACACAGGGGTCTGAGGGGCTACGTCGATAGCAGAAACTACGACTTTAGTCTCCAGTTGTAGCTTCTGGTCTGCCAAGATTTGTGACTTAGTCTTGGTCCGCTCTTCGCGTCTCGCTCTCTCTTGCCGGGAGCGGTCGAAAGATACGCCTTTCAAATGGGCGTTGGCGGACTTTAAAGCCTCTGTTTTGCCTACCACTACCTCGGGACTGAGCATGGCTGGCAAGGTTACCAAAAGGCCAAGTGACTTTTTGGTTGTCTTGGCCCGCAGCCTACTCGCAAGTACCATGTTTGTGGCATCCGGGGAGAAGGAAGTTCCTAGGACTGTCTTAGCTAGCTCGGTTGGAGAAGAGGTTGTAGGGAAGCGGCCCCATAAGACAACTCTCTTTTCCCTGAGAGCTTTTTCCTTCATTCTTACTGCCGCCTCCTCTATGTGGGCAGTTGATAGGGCAACTGCTTTCTTGGTGATTGCAACACCGGGGAGAGCAAGCGCTATATACTCATTCAGGGAATGTAGTTCTAATTTCATTTCGGACAGAGTCCGTTGATACTCCTCTATCTTACTCTCCATGGAAGAAATGGAAGGAGATACAGAGCTAAGAAGAGCCCCGCATTTACAGTTGCAGGTTTTCTGCGTCACTCCACTTGACGTGGTGCGTGTGAGACCAGTCAGCTGCGGAGCGGTGCCTTGGCTTTCGCTGAACCTGCAACTCATACAGATGTAAATAAGAGATGATGAAGCTAGCTGTTTGTACTGGTGTTCATTAAGACCAGTGCACTTGAAGTGATACCACTTCTGACACTGGTCGCACTGTATGCCGTTTTGTACGGGTATTTTACAACCATACCGGCCGCAGGCGCTTGCTACTACAGACTGTGTCTGCTGAGTTCCAGCACTGCTAGATCTAACACGGGTCATTGTCGAAAAAGATGAGTAATATGCAAGGGGGCTAAAAATAGTACGGACACTATCGAACACGAACAATAAAATGTGCAATGAATAATGCTATTCGACAAAGAACAGCAATGATTGTGTAAATTTTTTGATGCACTGGGCACCAAGGAAACACGAGGCTAGAGAATAATACGGATAAAATCGAGCACAATATGACACGCGATGAATTATGCTATTCGACGAAGAATAGCAATGATCGTGTATAATTTTTTGATGCACTGGGCACCAAGATAGAAAATATATGAACGAACAATGACAGCCAGGAAATTTAAACCAAATTTCGAGTCACCCGCGCAACAACAACAACAATCCCCACAGACCACCTGATCTTTCCGTGTTGCTAAATATCTTTCCATTCTACTTAACGGCCGTACATAATAAATCGACATCGGAATTCGGCTGTAGCCATTATCTGTGAATCGATCACTTTTCGCGTTATACGACAACGATTATTTGTTAGAGATATATATTTTATTAACTAGCACAAAATTGTAAATTTTGTATGGAAGATTTAGCCAGAGGATGTCAGATTCCATTATTCGTCATACGTCACATGACCATTTTACGTTCTTCTGCTTATCACAAAAGTTTGCCTTCCATTCTTGATTCCACGATAAATTCTAACGCGAGACAAAATTTCATGACGTCCGGAAAATCAAAATCCCGTACTGGTTGGACAATTCGTGAAATGCCGTCGATTTGAGGATATAACGAAGTGCAGTCCAGATCGGCCGTTTTTTCCGAAAAAAATTGCAACCCGCCTATCTTCCTTCATCTTCCCAAAAGGTTCTAAATATTTTTCCGAGGCCATCTACATCAACTGATGGCGAAATTCTTCGACTATTCGTTTTCTCCATCCTGAAGAATCTTCTTTCTGGCATGACCTTGAACATAAGGCCAACGTTAACGTTGTGAAGCAACAATTGATGTAACAACTGTACATTTTTTATCGAATATTGAAAATTTCGAGAACCTTTATGTCATAAGCAAGTGAGCCATCTGCCTCTTCATAAACTAGAGGTTTCCTTTATTATTTTGTCCGTTCTATTACTTTATTTCCCTAATTGAAGTATTGTACAATTAACAATTATGTGTAGGTCATGTGGTTCACGTCGAAATGTGTGTACTGATCACGCTGATCTGAGCGTATTTTTCACAGATAGGTTGAGAAATATACCATTATTATTATAAAGTAATTTGCACTGCGAAACCTACCTAGTAATTCGCTTAAGTAGTACCGGTTCCAGAATAACGTCCCCAACTGCATTTTTGTCTGGTGATACCTCTGAGAAATGTACAGGTTACAGCTGGCAATGGAGTTCTAAGTGGCGCCGTAGTCGGTGGACGCTCCGGGGAACTAAAACTTCACAAGTGAATGGATTGCACTTTTTGAATTAGGTAGCACCTGGAGTGGTAGAATGGAATAAGTAGAGAAGACCTGACGGGTACAGCTTTCTTTTGGATGGCCTAGCTAGTCCTCATAATCTTCACCCGCGCTGTATTTTAAATGAACTATGCAAACGGTGGACTCTTATAATTCATGTGTACTTACCACTTTCCGTATGTGTAACGTGCATTGAAATGCGTAGGTCGAATAGTGTAGTCGGACCTGGCGTCTGATTATTTTGGCAGTTTCATGCTCAACACAAATCTATTTAAAATTGTGAGTATTCATTTATGCAAAACTCACGAGTTCATGTTAAATCTATCACTTTATACCGCAGTGTCGTGGGCTATGAAGGGTCGTGTTTTAGCAGTATCCGGTGATAAGCGTTCATGGTGGCACCATCTGGCCACCGCAAAATGCTTTCGTCCACAAAACATACGAACTGTACTCGCTAAGGCAACGAAGTTGTCTACAACGAATTTGACGGTAGAGGACGTCTAAACAGGTTTGTATTAACCGCAGACAAGAATTAATGAAGTGCTCTAACTCAGACTCAGTGATAACGAGATTTACAGAAGTGCTGAACTAATGAGGTTTATAAGGGCTAATTGAAGGTATTCAGAATAGGCAAAGAAACCGCGATATGGAAAACAAACCTACGTACATCTGTACTGAATATCATCTGTAGTGCAGAGGTGTACAGTGTCGGACGAATCGCTAGCCCTAAAACTCGCGAATTTGCTGATGACAAGCAGTGCACAAAAATTTTCCGGTCGCAAAAATACGGTATTTAACGGTACTACTGCAATGTACAGTATCATCTAGTCTTTCACTCACGGTAACAGCATTTTTGCGTATAATTCACTGCTATTCACAAAGCCGTCACTGTCTGGCAAACATTGTAAGGTGTAAATACTAGTATCTGCCAACATCGAAGCAGACATGTTGGTTGAGGCATCGTGGAGAATTTCAGAAGTCCTCTGAGAGTTTTCTTCAGCAAGTTGTGCTGAGAGCATGTGCACAAACCTTTGGAGAAAAGATTGAACGATTCGGATGGGAACCCAAAAAGCTCAACTGGCATCTCAGAAACACGGACGTGGCTGAGTAATTGCACCAAGTAATGCACGTTATACACCACATGTCCTGCTCCGTAAACTCCACAGAACCAGTCAACCCATATGGTGAGTAATTCGCTCACATCGATAAACTGGTTACATGTGTGTTCTCTATAAAAACCATGCATCGCATGACCTTCGCTCATTATTAGCGATCGTGGAAGACTGAAAGTGTGGAGAAAACAAGACATATTTGCGAGGTGTGGAGAAAGATTGTCGTCATTTTGGGTGCGGATAGTAAAAATAGACAGGTTGTCTAGAATGAAGTAGATGGAAGGCAGAATCAGCATTTTGAAATAAAGTGAGACTATCCGAAATGTCATTTATTATAATCTCTACATAGCCTCCCGACAGAAGGTTAGCATAAAATACACATGCTTGAGTAAGTCGACAGACGGAGAACAGTGCTGTCCTCTTGTTGATCAAATAGGTGGCTGCACGTAAAATTGTTACACTGGGGAATTACGAGAGTGAATATCAAAGTCCCGAAACTAGGTCGATCCGGAATCTTTGCAGCTCTGAAAAGATTCTTCCAGATAAATTCTTAAGCCTTCTATGCTAATATTTCCTACCGCAAATGGCTACCTAACACTAACACCCCACTGAAAGCGAAGGGTTTGTGTTTGTTCGTTGTTGTAAGATAGGCATTTGGATGTTGCCTCTCCATGCATCAAGTTCGAATTGTCTGAAATGAGAAAAAAGGTGGAATGCCAGAATAACAGGCGAGGACAAATTGGTCACTGTGTCAGCATATCCAGTTTAATAATAATCTGATGACCACTAACTTCTGCGGCCTGCGTACTCTAGATGATGCTGTCTTCGTTCAGTTACCGTACTGTGGGTATGCCCAGATGTGGTAAGCTTGAGAAACATTGTTAGCATACAAGTATGCATGGATCTAAGTGACAGTCATTTTTGGGTTGCGAATCAGTCATTGCACGTACTGACTGGAGAAAGCAAGGGCGTGACTGGACAGCGTGTGCCAAACTTTCTTTCTGATCTTGCATGGCCGAATGAAATGGCGTGAACAAGTGGACAGTGGAGAATAAGCACTCCACGTTTGCCTTGTTCATTTCTGCGCGAGAAATAACACAGAAAATATGAATTGGTACATAAGCGCTGTGGTGTGTATGGAAGGGGTATCTATTAGAGTGTTTCATCACTGCATAATAATAACGAGTGATAACACAATCTTGAGAACAGGCTCAAAAGTTGCAATATCATTTTTCAAGCACAGAGGCATGCCTATATGTTTAGCTTCGACAAAGGTCGGACTAGAATAGTGAAGATAGGCGTAAGCTATTCCGTTGAAGATTTTCGTGGCCGTTTACTGAGAACTGCCTACTTGCTTACCACTCGTATTGCCGTTTGCATATAGGAGCAGTGCGACCGGCATATATGTGACTGGTTGCTCAATAACACCAGAGGTAACAAACGGTCAGGCGGTGCAGCCGGCTTGCCACTATTCCATTCACCATGCGTACTGCCTTATATGTGTGGTTATTGAGACCTTGTAACTAGTGTCAACATATACATGACGAGGTTAATAGGCTGATTCTCGAGCATGTGTGAAATGTGTGTTCTGTTAAAAAATACCTACAGACCAAGGAAAAAGTTCGTGTAGTCCGAAATCGACTTTGAAGAGCTGCTAAATACATGTCGCGGATTTGGAAATGATGACTGCCTTTGGACAACAGCTGGTTGTCGAGCACGAACAAGTGTGGCTTTCAGTGCAGCACCCAGTTAAATTCACAGTAAGCGTAAGCTATGAAGCTCGGTTTTGACAGTTTTACAGCATATCTTACAGTGTTTTAGTGCGCGAAGCATGTTCACACATACACGTGAAGGAACGCTCAGAGAAACAGATCAAATTTGTCTGGCGTCCTCGTTAAGTCTGTTTGTGGAATATCTGGGTACTGCACTGACAGAATGCCGATGGTAGTGAGCGAAAAGAATCCGGTCCACAATCCACTGGGGATGGGATCGCCAACATTGTTACCGTTGTGACGTCACCCGCTAAGATTAGCGCGGAGGAAGTACTGGAAAAAATGGTTGATCTAAAGACAAAGCACGTAAACCTCAGGGGAGTCTCTCTAGATCGCTCACTGCAGGAGCGGCAGGAGCGCTCTCAGCTTGCCAGAACAAGGTTATGCATCAAGGCTGACCCCAAATTCAAGGCTAGCGTTAAGGTCCTTATCCCTGATGTCAAGAGGACACCGGTGTCCTCGGACGAACCACCCCAAGCACACACTTCAGAGGCCACTGCCCCCATCTCACTGGAAAGTCAAGCGCCTGTAGATATGCAGGGGGCCGGTAAAACAGATCCCAAAGGTGCTGAGGACCACCAATCTTCTAGACCCCCAATCATCTCACACAAAAAACGGCCGCAAAAAAATATTTTATTCCTAAACTTTACAGCCCAGTGAGTCTGCTGGGATCCCCTCCTGCGTCAAAAATGGTCCAAAAAAGTGTCATTCCGATGGCTCTCCCCCCGGCTACATCGGGGCCATTTCGTCCTATACTCTCTTCCCATCTACAACTTTATCCAAATTTTCGAGGGTGCAAAACCGCAAATCACCCTCCGAAAGCTCTGAAAGCAAGAGCGGTCCGAACGTCATTGACCTTGGGCCAAGAGAAGCGGACGAAGCGTCCAACAGGGACGCTCACTTATGCCCAGGCTGTGATGAAACGGCCACTACCCCCCAAGAGGGCTCACAGAACTACGCCGCCAGTTGCACAACCCCCCTCACTACTGAGGCTACTTTCCCAAGCTTTCCCTCGTGCACTTCTGTCTCTTTTTGCACCCAGCCAAACGAAGAAGTAGCCTTAAAGTGCGTGTACACCAACTGTCTGAGCCTTCTGAACAAACTACCAGAAATCAGACAGCTGGTCCACGACACTAGCCCTCACATTCTTGCATTAACAGAGACCTGGCTTTCCGCGGATATCAGTGATAATGAACTGCATGTCCCTGGTTACTCTTTATACCGGACGGACTCCTCCCGTGGACGCATGGGAGGCTGCGCCGTTTTCCTAAGCCAGAAGCTCCCAGTGCCAGCTGTCGTAGGGGAATTTACCTTCCCAGAGAAATGCGACACGCTCTGGATTAAACTCCAACTTCGCAAACGTGACACGCTTCTTACCGGTGTTGTGTACCGCTCGCCGTCATGCAGTGCATCCGACGACGAAGCCATCCTTGCTACCTTAGACAGACTCACGTCTGCCCAGCGTTTCTCCCATCTTCTTATTATGGGTGACTTCAACGCACCCAAACTCAACTCTATGGCGGCTTCTCATGAGGACTGTGGCTGCGGGTTCTCGAAGCCCTTGGCAATGTTGATCCATGAGAAAGCCTGGACACAGCATGTCGATCTACCTACAAGGCACCGTCCAGGACAGACACCCTCCTTGCTCGATCTGGTCATTACGAACGAGGCTCACCTGGTAGATAGGGTGGTCATCAAACCGCCGCTAGGGCATAGTGACCATATGCTACTAAACTTTGACTTTATCTGTTACTGGCTCCAAAACGCTGTAACAAAGACTTCATTCCGAAACTTCCAAAACGCAGACTTTAACGCACTAAGGACGTTCTTAAGCACACTCAGCCTCACATCCGACTCAGTGAACTTGAACTACCTTTCCTTTAAAGCTGCCATTCACGAAGCCGATGAGGCATTTGTTCCTCGAAAACTATTGAAGTTCTCCTCTCGTGCACCGCTTCCGCGGAACATACGCCGCCTTCTTGAATTACGTTCTCGTCTATTCTCTAAACAGAAGCTAACGGATAGGCCAGAGGATCTAGAGGCCTTTCGCTCTGTACGAAACAGGTGCAAGCGGGAAATCCGGCAACACACCCAACACGTACAGTCGAAAATCCTACAAATAGCTCACGAGAATAAGAATTTTCTTTTCAAGTATATACGACGCCAGAGAAAAACTAAGCCCTCAGCGCTTTCTCTGCGGCTTCCCGACGGGGAAACCTCCTCCAACCCCCAAGTGGTTGCCGAGATGTTCAGGGAATACTACTCATCAGTCTACAATGTGGATCTGCCAAACTGGCATCCAATTCTCCCGCAGAGGCACTTCCAACAACCCATCCTGACAGCTGACTTTTCTGTGTCTGACGTTCAGGACCTCTTGCTTAAGATCAATCCTTATAGTGCCATGGGACCAGACAAGATCCATCCCCGGATCCTCAAAGAAGCGGCCGTCAGTTTGGCGATGCCTCTCTTCGATCTGTTTAAACAGACACTTCGGACAGGCACTCTTCCGGAGGCATGGAAAGAGGCCAATGTCTCACCTATATTTAAAACAGGCGATCGTCATTCTCCTGCTAGTTATCGACCGATCAGCCTTACCAGCATCCCATGCAAGATAATGGAGCGACTGTTAAAACGCACTATCTTTAAGCATTTCTTCTCAAATAACCTCTTCTCTTCGACCCAGCATGGCTTTCTTCCTGAGCGGTCATGCATAACTAATATGTTAATCTTCATGGATAGCCTAACAGAGGCCAAAGACAATGGTCATATCTCGGACGCTATCTTCTTCGACTTTGCCAAAGCCTTCGACCGTGTCCCACACGGTCCTCTGCTGCACAAACTAGAAGCCTATGGGATTCAAGGAGAAGTTCTCCGCTGGATAACCTCCTTTCTTGGTAACAGGACTTTCAGAGTAAAAACCGGTTCAGGCCTTTCGTCCCCATCCCCAGTCTCTGTGGGGGTCCCTCAAGGATCGGTACTTGGTCCATTGTTGTTTCTTATTTACATCAATGATCTCCCCGATTTGATCTCTAGCAACGCTCTCCTTTATGCCGACGACTTAAAAATCTGGAACGCCTGTGACCCCAGTGCATTGCAGATTGACCTTGATCGTATTAAGTGCTGGTCAGAGGATTGGAGTCTCCCTCTAAACGACAGTAAGTGTGCGCACATGTCACTCGGAGGAGACTCTGGGAACCTATTCGTGATACATGGTGCACAAAGTGTAGTAGGTATCACGAAAGTAGACCTCAAAAAAGACCTAGGGATCTGGCTATCGTCTGGGTTGTCCTTCTCTTATCATCACCAGCTGGCCGCCAAAAGGGGTCTCATGACTCTCGGGATGATCAAACGAACCTTCCCCCGGATTGACAAGCGCGCCTTTCACACGCTTTACAGAGTCTACATAAGACCATTGCTCGAGTATGCCAATCAAGTCGTCTACACCGGTTTGAAGAAGGACATACTCGCCATTGAACGTGTCCAGCGAGTGGCCACCAAAATGGTCACTGGCTTGCGGCATCTATCCTACGAGTCTCGCCTTGAAATTCTCGATCTTTATCCACTTGAGTTTCGTAGACTCCGCGGCGACTTAATTCTTACACATTTTCTCTTTAGCACAGGACTTGTGCAACAATTCTTTACCCTAGTAAGTGATAACAGTCGAAGAGGCCACGACAAGAAGCTCTATAAGCTTCGACCTCGGACCTTCCTAAGACAACAGTTCTTCTCTTATAGGGTTATCAACTACTGGAACGACCTACCACTAGAGATTGTTAGCTGCTCTTCTAAAGACCGTCTCAAAGTGTTATTGGATTCCCACCTACTTAATAAACCGTTAAATTAATAATTTATCCTGTTTTGCTAGATTATTATTTTACTCTGTTGTTGGTACTTCCTATAACCCCCAAGAGCGGTGCTACACCCCGTTTTCAATGACTGCCTTTCAGGTCAACAGAAAACCGCCGGACATCGAAACGAACAAACTGACTGGATCCGGGTAGATTGGGCCCCCAGCCTCGAACCCGTGTACAAATCGCTGAAATCGCTGACCAAGGATCATGTGTGGCGCAGCAGTTTCAATGGAGTGCGTTTACCAAGACTGATGCCAGAAAGAAATTGCTGAGGCTTGGCCTCTCCTGATTTTCTGGTACGTGTCAGGACTGCCGCTTTGAGCATGTGTAAAACCCTTGGCCGACTAATTCGAATGACAAAGCCTGGGTACAGTCGGTTGATGCCGGCCAGCCAATCCCCTATCGGTTGAACTTCTTCAAAAATATGGTAACTGTGGAACAAATGTACCACGAGGTCGTGAAATACACATCTCGCCAGAGTTATTAAGAGTTAGACACAATCAAGGCATGGTATCTATTGAGAAATGGACCACAATAATTTGCGTGCGTGCTCTGACAGTTTACAAGGCATCAATCACGAAGCACGACTGGACAGCTTGGAATGACTTCTTGTGTATAAAAATGACAGAATCACATGCTGTTTAAACAATATCAGCTTTAATTTCCAACTGCCAACATGAAAATCGGGTAAATGACCTCATCCTACACAAACTCAGGTGATAAGATTGCGAGGCACAAAATCACTGGAAGAATTGCATTAGGTATGAGGATTATATCGTCCGCCCATGTGACTGTTTTGTGCACATGTGATTCGCTATCCATCAGCTGGTCATCATGCTCAGGAACCGTCGCTTATGGAATTGCCGAAAGTATCACCTACGGTTTGACCCCTAAAACTTCAACCCAAAATTAGCCAACCGTTCATGTTTGAGTCGAGCATCGGCGTGGTCTGCTGAACTAAAATGCCTGGAAGTATATAAGACAGTTCTCACAAGTTCGTTTGGGCAGACAATCGGGATCGTATCATCAGCCCACTTTCCAGGACAAGATTATTTAGTTGAAAAGCGTCCATCATGACATAGAATAATGCAGGTGGAAGAACTATGGTTGAAGCATACAATTTATCATGTGGACTGACTCCAATTAAAACGCACATCATAATTCCATCCTGAGACTCGGCAACACCGCCCAAATTGGTGGTGACTGTTGCTGTCCATCTTGAAGGGATGTTAACCAAGGGATACAAAACTGGAATTGGGACATGGAAATGGTGCGTTCATTGTGGCTAACAAACTGGACGCATTGTCAGCAGAAATTTGTGGGTTTTCAACCTTGGGATCAAGTGTTGCTAACCCACAAATCGGCGGAGTACATCTCACAGTTTCTTTGTCATACAACTCGTCTTTAAAATAATGCTTCCGAATTAATCCCGTCGTCACTGCACGCCATCGGCTTCCGACCATTACGTTCCAATGGCGTTAAAGTTAGAGAAGCTTACGTGGAAGATTCTTCGGAATAGAACACTGCTGTTAATTCGAATGATGTGCTGAGAACAGGCTCGGGGGAACTAATAGAATTATGTGACGTCTTATGAAAATGGGTACACTGAAAACGTGAGAGAGTTCACACAAACTTGGGATAGATGGCTGCCGTCTAATCAAACGGTTTACTCTGATGCAATGGTTCNCAGGTAGGTGTTTAAAATGGTTAGTGGACGACAGTTGAGTGTATACCCATTCGTCCACTACGCCTGTGACCTGAGAGTTGTCTTGATAGTATAACCGTACCCGTTCACATTGCCTTGTGCATGCAAACTTACTACAAACGACTAACAAAGAAGTTAATGTGTTGAAGTGGGTAATGCAGCTTTACTCGTGGCCGTATAATGAATCTTCACCATCTTCAGTACCGCAGGCTCCGTTCGCAAAGATAACGATATTTCAACTGTTGTCGTTGGAAACACCGCCTAACCAATCCGACGCTTTTTCAAATACTGAAGGTCGACCGAAGTTTCCGTCAACATCCGTCCTCTCTGAAGGCTTTCGTGCGGTTATGCTAAAGTTTCTCTTACGTCCAAGTTCCTGGAACCTTCACTTGTTACGTTGAGGTGAGTAGTGGAACGGTGAGTAGATCGATCAATGACGTTTGTTAGCAGACTCGCCGTTTACTCAATACAGCTTCTTGATCACGTAAGCGTAAGGCTGGGAGGAACTTTGAGCGTATGAACGAAAAGGCAAGGGGCTAGCACCACGATAGGTTCTTATAGTCCCACAGATGGCACATCTGGCTACAGTAGTAAGGGAACAAAGGGAAGACTGGAACCATACGCTAACAACAACGAACTCGTGGGCAATGTGCGTAGAATGTTAGTAGAAGTGATGTGTGATATATATGAATACGTTGGATAGAAGAGAGGGGACGGAGTTGTCACCTTTAGGTGCATCTCAGTTTTTGCATCGTTCCAAATCCGCGAATATTGTCAACAAGCATTTATTGGTTACCAGTGCAACATCGGTCAGCAAGTTGTCTTAATTGTTAATCATTTACACGAGGTAACGTTAGCACAGCTATTTGCCTTTGATTTTCTCTTCATGATCTTTAATTAGTGTCTCCCAAGTGATATAGCGTCGTTGTAAATAAACAGCTGTTCGGACATATTTTGCTAGCTTGTGAAGACTTTTGCTGGATCGTCCCTCTTTCTTCCATGCAAGACGTGTTGAAACACCCCTTACAGTTCTACGAAGCAGTTTGTAAAACTGCGCGGCACCTTCACTAGGGGCCGTGCATCCTTGACAAGGTGAAAACGCCACACACCGCAGTCGTTACTAGAAACATAGGCCTGCTTAATTCCGATGAAGAGACACCATGACGGCTGGCATTTTTGAGGCGACCAACTTCTCCGTCTGCTGAACCCTTCGTGTTGCTTCTCGTATTGCAATCAGACACTCACTGAAAACCTTGGGATCCCAACAGTGTACCGCATATCAACACTTTGTTGTGTCCCCCTTCTCGCAAACCTAAACAACTTCCTAGAACTGAAACGTCCTACTCACCTGCTCATTACGGGTGACTTTAATGCACCCAAGATGAACTGAGCACCAGTTTCTCACCAGGACCGCGAAAGCGGATTCTTCACATTCTTAACGACGCTGACACAACAGACCGTGGACACAGTAAGGCAGCGCCCCTACGCAGCATCGTCCTGGTCAGATCCCCTCTCTGCTTGACTTACATGTTTGGCGATTTTGATTCGCCGCCCACTTTTTTATTGGTCATGCTTGTAATTTGTGACTTCTGTCCCAGGGCTAAGGACACAATCCCCTCACATCCGGCTAGCTTGCCAAGTCGTATGTACGGATATTTTACATGCATACCAGCCGCAGGCGCTTGCTGCTCCAGACTGTGTCTGCTGGGTCCCAGTACTGCTAGATCTGATACGGATAATTGTCGACAAGGATGAGTAATGTGCAATATAAGTCAGTTAGTTTTCAGTGATTCACAACAAAGAACCAGATACGGTACAGCGTGCGTGTCACCTACAGAAACATGGTTTGCTGCCACTAACGCGCGTGTCCCCCCTCCCCCTGGGGTGGGTTCCTTGCTGCCTCATCAGGTCAACCCAGTGCACCCTGTGAGCCAATCAGGTGTCTCCACAATTTACTGGTCCTAATTGGTTTTCACTTGCGATAAATGTGCAGTACACATCGGAGGACGCCTTCTTCTGAACTGAAAGCATGAGTGCAATTGTTGTTGATTTGTCAGTTCTACTTCGATTTTGTACAGCATAATTCTCATTGTCTCACATTTTTTTACCTTCTTCAAATTTACATGTACACTTGTTTAAATCACGTGAGTTGATTCAAATAACAAAATACACACTTCCAAGGTCGCGAGCCC